>JAQQSW010001873.1:0-15566 GCA_028646575.1 Pseudocheirus occidentalis
GAGGGGGAAAAGAAGGAGGGAAGGAAGAGGAGGGAAAAAAGAAGGAGGGAAGGAAGAGGAGGGGGAAAAGAAGGAGGGAAGGAAGAGGAGGGGGAAAAGAAGGAGGGAAGGAAAGAAGGGAGGTAGGGAGGGAGGAAAAGGGGAGGAGTAAGGCAGGGGGAGGGGAGGAGGGAAGGAAGAAGAGGGGGAAAAGAAGGAGGGAAAGAAGAGGAGGGGGAAAAGAAAGAGGGAAAGAAGAGGAGGGGAAAAGAAGGAGAGAAGGAAGAGGAGGGGGAAAAGAAGGAGGGAAGGAAGAGGAAGGGGAAAAGAAGGAGGGAAGGAAGGAAAGAAGAAAATTGGAAATCTGCATTTTAGAATTCTGAAAGTTGATCACAGGGATTATGGTGGGCAGCTAACAGTTAAATAACTAATATAGAAGGCCAAGGTCATCCACTGCCTCCCAGGTCATGGCCACAGTCTTGCTGATGGAGTTACATGGCTCTGGAGGAGAGAATAAGGCCGACAGTTCAGCACAGCTCTGCCTCACTTTGATCCAATTCACAACAACAATTAAACTAGACCAGACTACACTTGCTATAGAAATCACGGTTTCCAAGTTATTTTCCATTTGTCGCAGCTATTTTGTGGCACCTATTAGTCAGTGTCAAGGGTAAAAAAAAAAAAAAGGAATTAGATACAAAACCAAGGGAGGAGGCAGAACTAACCAGGACCTAACTAACTCAGCCTTTCAGGTATAGACAGAGGCAACAATGTAACAGAGGGCAGTCCTGGGAGGCAGGAGACCAGGGTTCTAGTCTCTGCCACTATGTAGCCTAGAGGCTAGGCAAGTCAAGCCATCAGTCACCTGCAGTTCCCTCCAGGAAATGAGAAAGGTGAATTAGAGGATTTCTAAGGTCCCTTTCACCTCTGATACTTTACCATTCTTTATTATACAGTAGTTTCCCCTTCCCTTAAGGCCAAGCCACTAATAATAAAATAAAATATAATGAGTATTTTGCCTGAATTTTGAACAAACATACATGCAGGTAGCAGGTTTGAAGGAATCTGCCTCTTTGCTAAAAAGCTGAAACTCTTACCACCAACAAACTGAGAGGAAAAACCCACGTCTTAGACCTAATGACCAACTTCTCCAACTAAGTAATGAAAAAGCTGTTCCTAGCAAACAAAAAAGGGTCAGATTCATTTCCTTGCCCCACCCAAGGGAAGAAAACTGTTCACAGTCCCAAAGGACATAAGGACAAACGGGTGCAGCCAGCAAGCCAGGCCACTTAGCATAATTCTGGCCTGTCAGGGAAGGAGGTCAGTCTATGATATATGGATATCTCTAACTACCCATTGAGAAAAGGAAGAGGAGAAAGGCTGAGTGTGCTCTGTGACTGTAAGTATAGGCTTGGGAAGGTGGATGAATGGGGACTTGGAACAATTTTTTTTTCATTGTTATCAGAATCATGATTTTACCCATGGAGAGAATTTCATCTCCAAATCATTGTCCATGGCACCGTTTTGTTCTGAAACCATCCTCCTCCTCCTGACCCACATTATCCCAGTGGCACCACTTACTTTCTGTGTGGCGTTGGGCAAGCCAGCTAATTCCCCTAGTTTTCTTACTTGTAAAGTAAAAGGGTTGGTCTAAGTGACTTTGGAGGTCCCCCCAGCTTTAGACCTACAATCATGTGATCCTGAATTAAGGTCTCAGACCCTTATTGTATAATAACAATAATAATAATAGTTTCGGAGGTTCCTAATTCGGGGTCAGTGAACTTCACTTTTTAAATATTCTTTAAAATGTTTAATATTTTGTTTACCGTATATGACTATAACTGATTTCCTTAGTTATCCTACACATTTTATTTTATGCATTTAAAGCCATTATTCTGAGAAGGGGATCACAGGTTTGATCAGGCTGCCAAAGTGGACCATGACACATTAAGTTAAAGACTCCAGGCACCGGAGACTTCTAAAGTCTTTTCCAATTGTAAATCCTATGGTGCCATGAACAGCCCCAGGGAAGACTCTGGCATCCCGTCTCCTGCCTCATAGGCCAGAAATCTATCTGACTTCTTTTTCTTAGCCCCTTTGACAGTATAGCAATGACAGCAATGAAAAGCCATCCAATATTGGGGGGAACAAAGACAAAAGACACACCCCTAAAAGGCAACATGGCAATAACTTGTCAACATTCTCGCATTTGAGCAAAGTTTATGAAAAAGACTCCCCTTTATTTTAGAGGGAAGCATGCTGAGCTTCTACAAAGCAGCACGAGAACTTTTCCCAAATACTTTGTTTTTTGCATACCAGCATTCACAGTACAGTATCCTGGGTTTCCATAAGCCTTTCAAGGATTGCCTCCTCCCTCCCTTGACTACAACAGCCATCATTTCATGGGAAGAAGATATCACAGAAAGAAAAACAATCTATACACATAAAACAAAACGACCCAGAATTTCAAATACAAATAACAGCAGACAGGCCCCCAGCTTTGTCACTGTGAGACCATTCACACGCCTCCTTTGCTTCTCAGCCTCCATCCCTTCCTAGGATTAGAGGACTTTTGAAGGTCCTCTCAGTTACAATGTGCTGAGAAAATCTACAGAGATAGGAAAGAACATCCCAAAATAATTTAATTATTACAGAGTCTTTTTTCGGAGAGTAAATTCCTTCTTGGTGTCTTTGGTGTTTTAAAATGCTATCTTAAAAAAAAACAGGAAATGATTGCTTGTCTTTCTACAAGCAGATGTATTTGTCTTGTGATTGTTACATTATAAATAGAGTAAGTCAAAGAATTCTGGAGTTTTGTTCCTTTTTTTTTTAAGTGCCAAAGGCAATTTTAAAGCACATAATAAGATCATAGATTTCTATACCTTAAACATAAAGAAATGGAAGGTGAACTAGAAGGCTCAACATGAGTTAAATCTTAACTTACCCTGATTTCAAGACTTGAGGGCTTCTCACCTCCTTTCCCTGAAGATTCCCCTATGGGTATATAAAAAGCACATGGCCTCCATGGCCAAAGATGTTTTAAGAACTTAGAAGCAAGGGATTGTGGGAAGGTATGGGCATCTGGGGACAATGGATAAAATGTGGAGCTGAGAGTTGGAAGGACCTGACTTCATGAAGTGCCTGAAATCTGCAGAAGTGATCAGAAGTTGTGGTCAGTCTGGTATCAGAGAAAGAGCTCTGGTTTTAGAGAAAGATGAACAGGATCCGAAGCCTAGCTCTGTGGGGACTGGACTGGAAGAACAATTCCAAAGGGCATTCTGCCTTTCTGTCTATCCACAGATCCTAGGAACAGCTGAGGACTTCAAGGAGTCCTGGGTTCTGAGTAAGAGGACCTGGGCTGAAATGTTGATTGTGGCATCTTTATGACATTTCACCTTTAGAAACTTAAATCTCCACCCCCATAAAATGAGGAAACTTGATTAAGTAAGAGGCAGCTATGTGGCACAGCAGAAAGACACATAGTGAATTTGGAATGAGTAGGGACTGAACCTCATGTGTGACCCTGGACAAGTCACTTAAATGCTGTCTGCCTCAGTTTCTTCATCTGTAAAACAAGTTTAATAATAATAACACTTATCAAGTTTTTGTAGGGATCAAATGAGATCATTTGCAAATCTTCGAGTGCTATATAAATACTAGTTCTGTCTGGGTGGTTGGTGACACAGTGAACTGAGTGCTGGGCCTGGAGTCAGGAAGACCTGAATTCAAATCCAGCCCCCAGACTGTGAACCCAATGGGCAGGTTAAAAGGGGATAAGAACATCTACCTCACAGGGTTGTTGGGAGAAGTACATGGGACAAAATTAGTAAAAAGTCTTAGTGCCTGGAACATAGTAGGCACAAGAGAAATGTTCTCTTTCTCTTCCTATCTGACTCTAAATATTGTGACCCTATAGCTTTAAGCCCTTGGAACCAAAAACTACACCTTCCTTAATATATTTGTCTGGACTTTTAAATAATGTATTTGGGTCCCAGAACGTTTTGTGCTCTGCTAATTCTGCCCTCCCTCTCCACCTCCAAAATGAACCTTTGCACATGCCGGTGGTCTCTTCTGTGTTCCACATCTACTCCATTAGCAGTGAAGGGAAAGCCTGGACCCCGAAGTTCTCAGAATGATCTGTGTTAAAAAGTATAAATGGGGGGTGGCTAGGTGGCACAGTGAATAGAGCACAGGCCCCAGAGTCAGGAGGACATGGTTCAAAGCCGGCCTCAGACACTTAATAGTAAGTCACAACCCCGATTGCCCTGCCTTTTCCCCCCTCCAAAAAAAAAAAAAAAGTTAAAAAGTATAGACGGTGGAAACCTGAACTTGAGAGCCAGCAGACCTAGCTCTGGGTGCCGGGTCCGCCGCTGACATTCTGTGTGATCTCGGGGCAGCCACCCCGTTGCCCTGATACCCTGGTGCTGAAATGCGGCCTCTCCTTCCACCGTGATTTCTGGATCTGGATCCGGATCTCTCTCTTCCCCATCATCTGCTTCATTATTTGTTTCCTTGCCCTTCTCCCTCCCCAAAGAAATGAAGCTGTGGGAAAATGAGGCTCGGGTCATTTCCGTTTCTTTTAGCACAACTTTGCGCTTAATAGGCATTTAGATAGATGTTTGCTGGATAAATGAATACCTTTTCCTCTCCACAAAATGAAGGGGCACGGACAGCTAAATGCTATGACAGGCAGAAGCCTGATTAAATAATAGAAGAAATGATCCACATTAATGTAGTATTGTGTGGATCAGATGAGATAAGATTTGCAAAATGCTTACCATAGTGCTCGGCATATAACTGGTGCTTAATAAATGCTTATTTCCGCTTCGCTTATAATGCATTTACAGTATATGGCTATGATGCTGAAAAAAATGCAAGAAGTAGTATCCCCATTTCATAGACGGGGAAACTGGGGCTCGAAAAGGTTAAATGATTTTGTTCTTAGTCCTACACTGTCTCTCACCTATTTCTTCATCCCCCCTGTGGATTCCTTTCCCTTTTTTATGATTTCTTTGGGATACAGACCTAGTAGTGGTATTGCTGATCAAAGGGTATGTACAGTTGGGTTGCCCTTTGGGAATAGTTACAAATTGCACCAGAATGGTTTTATCAGTTCACAACTCCACCAACAACGCATTAGTGTTCCAATTTTCCCACATCTTCACCAACGTTTATCATTTTCCCTTTCTGTCATATTAGTCAAACTAATAGGGATGAAGTGGTACCTCAGAGTTGTTTTAATTTGCATTTTTCTAATCAATAGCTATTTAGAGCATTTTTATATGACTATAGATAGTTTTAATTTCTTCAACTAAAAACTGCCTATTCGTATCCTTTGACCATTTCTCAATTGGGGAATGACTTGTATTCTTACAAATTTGATTCAGTTCTCTAAATGTTTGAGAAATGAAGCCTTTGTCAAAAACACTTGCTACAAAAATTGTTTCCCAGCTTTCTGCTTTCCTTGGTCACATTGGGGTTTTGTGTATGTATGTGTGCAAAACCTTTTTAATTTAATGTAATCAAAATTATCCATTTTTCATTTCATAATGTTCTCCATCTCTTGATTGGTCATAAATTCTTCCCTTCTCCATAGATCCTGCAAATAAACTATTCCTTGCTCTCCCTAAACTAATTTCTTGCTGGTATCACCCTTTGTGTGTAAATCATGTGCCTAGTTTGACCCTACCTTGGTATATGGTGTGAGATGTTGGTCTTTGCCTAATTTTTGCCATACTGTTTTCTGGTTTCCCCAGCAGTTTTTGGTCAAATGGTGAGTTCTTATGCCAGAAGCTGGAGTCTTTCAGATTATCAAACTGAAGATTACTATGGTCATTTACTTTTGTGTCTTGTATACCTCACCTATTCCACATGATCCATCACTCCATTTCTTAGCCAGTATCAAACAGTTTTGACAATTGGCACCTTATGCTACAGTTTCAGATCTCTTATGGCTAGGACACCTTTGCATATTCTTGACCTTTTGCTCTTCCAGACGAATTCTGTTATTATTTTTTCGAGTTCTATGGAATAATTTTTGGTAGTTTGATTGGTATGGCACTGAATAAGTAAATTAATTTAGGTAGGATTATCATTTTTATTATATTAGCGTGGCACGCCCATGATTAACTGATATTTTTTCAACCTTTTAGATCTGACTTTATTTGTGTGAAAAGTGTTTTGTAACCGTATTCACATAGTTCCTAGGTTTGTCTTGACAGGTAAACTCCCAAATATTTTTTATGGTCTAGTTATTTTAAGTAGAATTGGTTGGTAATATATAGAAATGCTGATGATTTATGTGGGTTTATTTTATATCCTTACAACTTTGCTAAAGTTGTAAATTGTTTCGAGTAGTTTTTTAGTTAGTTCTCTAGAATTTTCTAAGTATACTATAATATCATCTGCAAAGAGTGATAGCTTTATTTCCCACTGCCTATTCTAATTCCTTCAATTTCTTTTTCTTTTCGTACTACAAAAGCTAATCTTTCTAGTACTATATTGAATAATAGTAGTGACAATGGACATTCTTATTTGACCCCTGATATTATTGGGAAAGTTTCTAGATTATTCCTATCATATATATATAATGCTTACTGATGGTTTTAGATAGATATTACTTATCATTTTAAGGAAAATTCCATTTATTCCTATGTTCTCTAGTGTTTATAACAGGAATAGGTGCTATATTTTGTCAAAAGCTTTTTATGCATCTATTGAGATAATAATAATATGAATTCTGTTCGTTATGAATTCTGTTTGTTCTGTTGTCGATACAGTTGTTTATGCTTATAGTTTTCCTATATTGAACCAGCCCTGCATTCCTGTTGTAAATCTCACCTGGTCATGGTGTATTATCCTGTGAATAAACAGCTGTAATTTTTTTGGCCAATATTTTATTTAAAATTTTTGCATCAATATTCATTAGGGAAATTGGGTCTATAATTTTCTTTCTCTGATTCGATTTAGATCTCAGCACCATATTTTTGCCAGAAAAGGAATCTGATAGAACTCCCTCTTCACCCATTTTTCCATAAAGTTTATATATTATTCAAATCAATTGTTCTTAAAATGATTCTTAAAATTAACTCGTAAATCCATCTGGCCCTGGAGTTTTTCTTACGGAGTTCACTGATGGCTTGTTCAACTTCTTTTTCTTTTGTTTGGTTTTTTTGCTTTTTGGAGGACAGTTGGGGTTAAGTGACTTGTCACACCGCTAGTTTTTTGTGGTAAGTGTCTGAGGCCGGATTTGAACTCAGGTACTCCTGACTCCAGGGCCGGTGCTCTATTCACTGCGCCACCTAGCCACCCCCCCTGTGCCACCTAGCTGCCCCCTCAACTTCTTTTTCTAACGTGGGGTTATCTTATTTTCTCTTCCGTTAATCTGGGCAATTTATAATTTTGTAAATTCTCATCCATTTCACTTAGATTGTCAGATTTATTCACAAAATTAACTTCTAAATATCACTTTAATTTCCTCTTCACTGGTGAATTTTTGATTCCTTTGAATGAAACCTTTTCATTTTTGATACCAGTAATTTGGTTTTCTTCTTTCTTTTTTTTTAAATGAAATTAGCCCAAGGTTTACCTATTTTATTGCATTTAACTTGCAGTTAGCTTTATTAGTTCAATAGTTTTCTTACTTTCAATTTTATTCATCTCTCCTTTGATTTCCAGAATTTCTAATTTGGTATTTAACTGTGAATTTTAAGTTTCTTCTTTTTCTAGCTTTTTTAATTGCATGCCCAATTCACTGATCTGCTCTTTCTCTACTTTAGTCACATAAATATTTAGAGACATAAAATTTCCCCTAAGAACTACCTTGGCTGCATCCCATAAATTTTGGTATGTTGTTTCATTATTGTCATTCTCTTTGATGAAATTGTTTCTATGATTTGTTGTTTGACCCACTCATTCTTTAGGATTAGATTATTTAGTTTCCAATTAATTTTTTATCTATCCATGGCCCTTTATTACATGTAATTTGTAATACATCATAATCTAACATTTCAATATTTCTGCCTTTCTGCATTGTGAGGTTTTATACCCTAATACATGCTCGATGCTATGTTTTTATACCCTAATAAATGCTCAATGCTATGCACTGCTGAAAAAAAAAAGCATATTCCTTTCTATCACCACTTAACTTTCTCTAGAGGTCTGTCATATGTCACTTTTCTAAAATTCTATTCACCTCCTTAACTTCTTTCTTGTTTATTTTATGGTTAGGTTTATCTATTTCAGAGAGGGGAAGGTTGAGGTCCCCTACTGGTATAGTTTTGCTGTCTACTTCCTGTAACTCATTTAACTTCTCTAATAATTTGGGTGCTAAACCACTTGATAAACATGTGTTTAGTACTGATATTACTTCCTTGTCTATGGTAACTTTTAGCAAGATGTAGGTTCCTTCCATATCTCTTTTAACTAGATCTATTTTTGCTTTTGCTTTGTCTGAGATCAGGATTGCTATCCCTGCCTTTTTTTCTTCTTTTAACTTCAGTTGAAGCATAATATATTCTGCTCCAGCGTTTTATCTTTACTCTCTCTGTGTCTCTCTGCTTCAAATCCATTTCTTGTAAACAACATATTGAAGGATTCTGGTTTTTAATCTAGTCTGCTATCTAACTCCATTTTATGGGAGAGTTCATCCCATTCACGTTATGGTTATGGTTACTAACCGTGTAGTTCCCTCTATCCTATTTCCCCCTCTAGTTATACTTCTCTCTTTTCACCCTGTCACTCCTCACCAGTGTTTTGCTTCTGACCCCCACCTCGCCTAATCTGCCCTCCCTTCTGTCAGCCCCCGATTTTGTTTCCCTTTTCCCCTCCTACTTCTGCCCTGCCTTATGCCCTCCCTTGTGTCTTCCCTTCTATCAGCGCCACTACCTTTTCTTTCCCCTTCTCCCTGCTACTTCCCTATAGAGTAAGATAAATTTCTATACCTAAATGAGTGTGTATGTTATTCCCTCTTTCAGCCAAATCTGATGAGAGTAAGGTTCAAATAATGCTCACCCCACCTCTTCTTTCCCTCTACTATAACAGGTCTTTTGCACCTGTCCATGTGATATAATTTATCATGTTCTGCCTCCTGCTTTCCTCTTCTCCCAGTACAATCCCTTCTTTCAACCCCTTAATTCTTTTATATCATCACATCAAAGTCAACTTAACACCCACATCTTCTATACTCCTTCTAGTTGCCCTGAAAGAGATATATTTTCTCAAGAGTTACAAGTACTATCTTCCTGTGTAGGGATGTGTAAACAGTTTTATTTTTCTTATTAACATGGGTTAATTCTGCCCCTTCTGCTAAGGGGCCTCAGCTGCTAATCTGTGCTGTGGCTTAGAAACTCCCACTGGCTTGCCTAGATACCATCTGCACTGGGCTGCCCTCCCCTTTTACTCAAGTGAGACATACCTTTCCTGAAGTCCTAAGTTATTTTAAGCTGGAAAACTGTTTCACTCCATCTTTTTGTGGGTTCTGTCACTCCAGAATTCATTCAGAGGCTTGATTTAACATTGTTTCTTAGGGAAACTGGGAAGAGCTCAAGCAACTTCCTGGCTTCTCTCCACCATATTGGCTCTGCCCCCTGGTTTCCACAACTTCCATTATACACAAGAGCACAAGGATTGGATTTGGAGAAACATAGTTTAAGTAGTGGTGAAGCTGATATAAATACAAATCACTCACTGCATTTTCAAAGTCTTTCTTTGTGAGATATTTGTGAAGGAAGAATGCTAAGAGCTCTAAGAAACTATAATTTCAGAAGCACCCATCATTTAACCAATCCCTAAAGACACACTACACTGGGATGTTGTAAAAATCTTCCTGAGGTTGTATAGTGTACCTTTACAAGCAAGACATCTTGCCAGCTTCCTGAAGGGTTCCCTCTGTTGTCAAGCAGAATCATGCTGAGATATCAACAATTAACAACCAAAAGGAAATACCATTACAGGTTCAGGAAATATGCTGCCCACAGCTCTCACCCTTCATAATGTTCGCAATCACTCCAAGAAAAGTCAGCCCAGACCCAACTCTGCTGTTTTTCAAGATTATTATAAAACCGATTTTATGTAGGGCACCTGTAAAAAAAAAAATCTAACTTCATATAAACATTTTCCAGGACAAACTATCTTTTCACTGTCTGAGGATGTTAGTTAATGATAATACAACTATCATTTATATAGCAAAGTGCACATCTCACTTGACCCTCACAACTACCGTGGAAGATAGGTGCTGTTATTAATCCCATTTTATAGCTGAGAAAATTGAGGGCGAGAGGTTAAGTGATTTGCCCAGTTGCCAACTAGTAAGCATCTGAGGTCACGTTTGAATTTAGATATTCCTGACTCCAAGTCTAACTCTCTATCAACTCTACCAATTAGCTTCCTCGCCTAAATTTTTCTCAAAGATCACACACACACACACACACACACACACACACACACACACACACACACAAACAAAACAAACTCCCACATTGGCCATCTAGAAAATCTATGTCTCAGCCTGCACAGAGTCTATCCATACTAATCAATCTTCTAGAATCATGTTTCTTCTTACGTTGTTTGTTTTCACAGTTTTAATGTACAAACTGTCTCCCCTGGTTTTGCTAACATCACTCTGCATCAGTTCATACAAGTATTCTCAAGTTTCTCTGAAACTTTCCCTTTCATTATTATTTTTTTTTTGCTTTTTGGAAAAGGGAAGGCAAGGTATTTGGGGTTAGGTGACTTGCCCAAAGTCACACTTACTAGTGTCAAGTGTCTGAGACCACATTTGAACTCATGTCCTCCTGACTCCAAGGTTGGTGCTCTATTCACTGCGCCACCTAGCCTCCCCCCGTCTTCCATAATTTCTTATGGCATAATAATATACTACACTCAAAATACCATAATTGTAATCAACAGTTCCTTAATTGATGGGCATCCCCTTGTTTGCCTGTTCTTTTCTGCCACAAAAAGGGCTGCCATAAATCTTTTTTTGCACCTGTGGTTTCCTCTCTCTTTGATTTCTCTGGGTGGGGTATTTGCCTACTAGTAGTCTCATGGAATTAAAAAGTATACACAGTTTAGTTACTTTTTTTTAGGGGGTGGGGTGGTTAGTTTTAAACAACAAGAACAATTCACAATTCTACCAGCAGTAGAACTGAGTTAATGAGTCTGTTTTTCCGCAGTTCACCAGCAATTGCCACTTGTCACTTTCCATGCTGTCATCTTTGTCAATTAGATGGTTGTGAGATGCGACCTAGGAATCCCTTTAATTTGTACTTCCCTAATTATCTGGAGCATGTTTCATATGGTGGTTAACTACTTGATTTCTTTTCTTCTTTCCCTCTTTCTCTTTCCTTCCTTTCTTCCTTCCCTTCTTTCTTTCTAAAATTGCCTATCCATAAACTTAGACTATCAACTTGGGAATCTGCCTAAAATGTTTATTATAAAAATGGAAAGAACACAAAGAGAAAAGACAAGGTCAACAAAACATGGGAACATTTTTAACTTCCAAGTCCCCAAAATACCCACTTTTTCTAAAACCACAGTAACTTGAACATCACGAATAGATGACTCTGTTTTTCTCTGTTCCCATGCAGTTTCCTATTCTTTGTTTCTTCTAGTTATTCATCCTTCTCTAAAGGGAAGCTCTGGTCTTTGTTCTTTATTACCATCATCCTTCTGGCTCCGCTGCTCCCCACCAGCCCTGACAGGGACTAAGAATGCAACATCATGATACTGATAACAGTCATGCCAATATTAGAAACCTTCCCGGTGCCCTCTATAATGGATACTGCATTCTGTGCTCATCAAGCAGGAAGTGCTGTCATGTAAGGTACTGGCCTTTCAGTTGAGAGTGATAAAGTTCTGCAAATTCAGGACTTAATGACAACCAAGACATTTAGAAGCAAAGAATCAAGACATGCCAATTCTCTGTCAGGATGGGTGTGGTTCTCTAAGGAGTCTTTACTTCTATTCCTGGGGAAGGGGGGAAGAGCCAATTATTTATTCCTGTAGGATACAAAAATATGCCTTTACAATAGTTAGGTGATGCAGTGAATAGACTATTGGGTCTGGAGTTAAGACTTGAGTCTATGTCTGACCTTAGACACTTACTAGCTGTGTGACCCTGAGCAAGTCACTTAATCTATGTCTGCCTCAGTTTCCTATAAAATTGGGGTAATAATAGCACCCTACCTTGCAGGGTTGTTGCGAGGATCAATTGGGCCAATATTTGTGACATGCTTAGCAAAGAGCCTAGCATATAGTAGCCCTTAATAAATATTCCTACCTCTTCCCTTGTTCATATTCTGTTCACAGTGAAGACTTACCTTGGTTCACTTCATTAATAACTTAGGTGAAGATTTGATCATGAAATTAATTATGGGGGTCACAGTTATAGTAAGAGTTGGAAGAGACCTTCTGGAGCAGCAGTTCTCAACCTGTGGGTTATGTTCAATTTGTAACAATGAAAACGCATCCTGCATATCAGATTCATAACAGCAGCAAAATTACAGTTATGAAGTAGCAACGAAAATAATTTTATGGTTGGGGGTCACCACAACATGAGGAACTGTATTAAAGGGTCGCAGCATTAAGAAGGTTGAGAACCACTGTTCTAGAGCATTTTACAGATGAGGGAACTGAGGTTGAGAGAAAAGTTAAGCAGTTAACCCAGGGTCACATGTGTAATAAATGCGTGAGATGGGATTTGATGGCCCATATTTCAACCCAGATTCTCTCCCTCCATTTCCAGAATTCCTTCCACTATATTACATTGTTTCTCTAGGCCACTGACAGTCAGTGAATCAATAAATATCTATTAAGCACCTACTCTGTGGTAGGCACTGTCCTAAAAAGTGGGGATTCAAAAAGAGGCAAAAAATAGTCCCTCCCTTCAAGGAGCTTACAATGGGGGGAGGGGCAACACTGAAAACAAATATATGCAAATAAGCTATCAGAACAATTAACAGAAGGAAAACACAGCAATCAAGAGGGTCTGGGAAAGGCTTCAGGCATCCAGAGAAGCTAGCAGAAGAAGATGAGGGGGGAGAGCTGGAGAAAATTCCCAGAGTTGAGAGATAGAGGGTGTCTTATTTGCTAAACAGCCAGGAGGCAAGCATCACTGGATCAAAGAGGACCTTTGGAGAGGTAAGGTGTAAGAAGACTAGGAAGGTTGGATGGGATTAGCTTGTGAAGGACTTGAAATGCCAAGGAGAGGATTTAGTATTTGCTTTTGGAGGCAACTGGAGTTTGTTGAGTAGTGGGGTGAGATGATCAGACCTGGGTGCTTTGGGAATCACGTTAGTGAGTAAATTGAGGGTAGACTGGAGTAAGGAGAGACTGAGGCAAGCAGACCACCAGCAGTTATTTCCACAATACAGGCATAAAGTGATGAGGACCTTTAATAGGACAGAGACAGTGTCAAAGGGCAGAAGGGATAGTGCAAAGGTTAAACTGACAGGCACTGGCAACAGATTGGATATGAAAGACATTATGGAGTCAAGGATGACTTCAAGGGTGGAAGCCTGAGGGACCTACCCTTGATAACAATAGAAGTTAGGAGTCGGTATGGGTTTAGGGGGAAAATAAGGTATTCTGAGGCACCTTCTGGTGCTATCATTGTGAAAACTACCCCCTACATCCAGTCAATTGTCTCTCAAGTACTCTGAGGAGCCAAGTGATGGATGAATGAGTCAGTACAAAACCATCATTCCTGTTAGGGGGAAAACATTTAACAAAGCAACAACTCCAGGTGTAAAGTTGATGAAGACTGAGTCACCACAAATCGTGGTCAAGGATCTTTTAGCTCCCTGACGCTCAATGTATGCCTATCAGCAAATCTCTTTAATTCTTCAGAATTATGTTTCCTCAGCTGTATGACAGGGAAAACCCACACTCTCTACCTCCCAGACCAAAGAATTCACACCCAGAGTCACTTTAAACTCAACATATCTAAAACTGAATTTTCTTTCCCCCCCAAAACTCCCCTCTTCCTAGTTTTCCTATTACTCTCAAGGTCATGATCATGTTTTCTCAGTCTCAAAATGACTCAAAATGTAGGTGTCATCTTCACTCCCATGCACCATTGGCAATTTTTTTTTTGGCCAAGTCATATTTTTTCTACATTCAAAACATCTTTTGCATATGCCCCCATCCATCTCTGACACTAACACCATGCTGGAGTAGGTGCCCATCTCTTATCATCCCTGAACGATGGCTACGCTTTCTAGTGGCCTCAAGTCTGTCCCAACTACGATCCACTACAATTCACTCTCCACTCAGTGGTGGGATATCTTCATCTCCTGCTCTTTGTGGATTCCTTCAAGTTCCTGTGGCTTCTTTCAAGTCCCAGCTAAAATCCTACCTTCGTCAACACCTCCTGGCCTTCCTTAATGCCTCCCCCATGTTCGTCACCTCCACATGGTTTCCCCATTACCCCCAAGTTCCTTAAGAGCAAGGTCCAGGCCTGACTTATACCACAAGGGGTTTCATTAAAAGGCTGACAAGCCCAGAGATCGTTTATGTGGGTATCGACTTTCTACCCACCATTTGTATGATTTCTTAGAATGGCCACTTGGAAGGAGAAAGTATGACAGTGCCTTCCCATCTATTAAGCTTACTCTCCGTTACTACTCCTGATTAAAGGCTTATGTAGGAAATTAAGGCAGGGCAGCTAGGTGGCAAAGTAGATACAGCACTGGGTCTGAGGTTGTATTTCAACTCAAGTCTTCCCGATTCCAGGTTCAGCAATCTTATGTTGTTGGTCCTTCATTCTTAAAGAAGACCAAGGACATCAGGAGAATGGGCAGCTAGGTGCTGCAGTAGATAGAGGACCACCCTGAAGTTAGGAAGAGCTGAGTTTAAATCTGGATTTGGGTACACAGAAGCTGTGTGACCCTGGGCAAGTCTCAACTCTGTTTGCCTCAGTTTCCTCACCTATAAAATGAGCTGAAGAAGGAAATGGCAAACCACTATGACATTCTTTGCCACAAAAACCCCAAAGGGAGTAAAAAAAGAGTTGGACAAGAGTGAAACCACTCGACAAGAGGAAATTAAAAACATGGCTGCAGTTAGTCCTTAAAATCAAGTGTCTGAACTATGTTTAAGGAAGTAGAGTCAAAATACCAAGGTTCCAGTAGACTATGGGGGGAGGGGAGGGCAGACATCCTGGAAGAAATTGGGGAAAAAAGTGCCTGATCTCTCATTTTAGATTTGCAGTATACAATGTTATCGCCTCAAGTCTGGAAAAGAAGAGTTCAACATATTAGGTACAGACAACACCATGAATTCTGAGTTTCACATCTAAGATGAAGGGGTTAGTTTAATATGTATTTTTCATTCTTTTTGTAAAATTGGTTATAAATTTTTATGAACAATATTTTGGGTTTTTAAAAGATCCCCCAAATTCCTCCCAGTTCTTTTTCCCTTCTCCCCTCCAAGAGAACCATCTCATATGCTGTAAAGCCAATCAGCAGTAGATTCCTGAGAGAATGCTACTGTGAACAGCTTTTAAGATTCGGATTACACAGTATTAGGGAACACTCTGTTTATTCCATTACAAAATCAGATTCAGTACAATGTTCACAGTTTCAACA
>JAQQSW010001874.1:0-15564 GCA_028646575.1 Pseudocheirus occidentalis
GGAAGCACACACCTCAGTAAAGGGACAGGGACAGGGTAGAGAGCAAAACAAGGTGGGGGTGCGAGATAGGAAGAAGGACATACAATCAGCCTCTCACAATATGCCCACCATGGAGATGTCCTGCGTAATTACACATGTACAGCCTGTATTGAATTGCTGCTTCTTCCAGTGAGAGTGGGTGACAAGGGAGGAACAGGAAGAATCTAGAATTTAAAGCTATACAATCAAATGTTAAAACAAACAAATATATATATATAATTAACCATATGCAACTGGGAAATAAGACATACAGAGACTGGGGTAGGGAGACCCTCCCTGCCCTACTAGAAAGTTAGAGGGGCTTTGGAAGAGGACATAAAAGAGAACAGATTGTGCGAGGGCCTTTACAGTGGGATCACTGTTTGGGGCTTGGGGGTAGGGGAAAGAAGGAGAGAAAATTTGTAACTCAAAACTTTGTGGAAATGAATGATGTAATCAAGAAAATAAATTTTAAAAAAATTTTTAAAAAGTTTATCCATGTTTTTATATAATCATCAAACTCATCAATTCTTATAACACAGTAATATTCCAAAATTATTGTACCACAACTTGTTCAACCATTCCCTAGTTGATGGGCATCCCCACAATTTTTCAGTTCTTTGCCACCACAAAGAAAGCCACTACAAATTCTTTAGAACATATAAATTCTTTTCCTTTTTTCCCTAACCATTTTTGAAAATAGATCTAATAGTGGTATTGGTTGTTCAAAGGGTATAGGCAGTTTAATAAGTCTTTGCATTTCCAGATTGTTCTCCAAAATGATTGGATCAGTTCACAGTTTCAACAATAATGAATTTGTGTCCCAATTTTTCCACATCCTCTCCAGCATTTGTCACTTTCCCTTTCAGTCATTTTAAGCAATGTAATACCTACATGTAAAATGATATCTCAGGGTTGCTTTAATTTGCAATTTTCTAATCAATAATTATTTAGAGAAATATACTATTTAACAAAATATTTTTTACATGAAGAACTAAAATTTTGCATATTTACAGGTTTATATAAAGGATTCCAAAGTCAGTACACATTTTTTCTGGAATAGAAGAAAATGCAAGTAAAGTTGACTTCTCTTAGATGTCTTACGTGATTTTTCTTAGATGTTTTAACCTTTGATATTTCATATTGAATTTCACTGATCTATTAGGTACCCCAGCTGTGTTTCTTTGACATTCTAGAGTCTAGTTTCCTTTTTAACTCAGTATCCCAAGGGTTCAGGGTGAAGGTCACTTGTGACTTGAACATTAAATAAATGTAACTCAAGTTTTATTCTTAAACATTGAGTATCTTAGGTTTTCTGGATAAAAGAAGTATCAGCTTTCATCTTATTAAGACTTTTTGGTATTTGTATCAGAGAAAATATTCTGTCTAGAATCCAAATTAAGGAAGAAACTTTGTACTAAATATGCTCATCCAATTTGTAGGCACATGCTATCTCTTTTTGCCTTTATATCCAGGTAAAGATAGATAGATGGATAGATAGATAGATAGATAGATAGATAGATAGATAGATAGATAGATAGAAGGATAGATGGATAGATAGACAGACAGACTGACTGACTGACTGACAGATAGAGCCACATTTATTTATCTATGCATATGGACAGGGACAGAAAAAGAGAGATGGGAAGATTTTTATTTTTTCTTGGTCCTAGGAAAGGTATTGCCCAAGTGCACAAATAATATTGTGTATTTTATTATTCTTCTGAAACATCCGCATTTTTTCTCTCTAGATTTTAGCATAGGGCATTTTAATAGGAAGCTTTTCTTTTTAATTGGTAAGTGTATTTTAATATAATTGGCTTCCTTTGTGATCCTTGCATTTTATTTCATGTGTTTATAAACATTGGGAGTAGGTAGGGAGTATCCATAGGTAGCAAACAGGTCTACAATAACAAAGGATTAAACATCCCTGGTCTGGATAAAGATGGATTGACTGAAGTGGTTACCTATTTCCCAGTCTGCCTTTTTACCTAGGCTTTGTGGACTTCTTGGGGATTTGTGGTCCCTGAATACTTGCCAAGTATGTATTACTTCCTTCCTCCCTTGGAGTTGAGACTTTTGTTTTTTACATGTACCTCCCCGACCACCACCACCCATCCCCCAGTACTCAGCAAAATATCTTATTGAAAAATAGTAGATGCTTAATAAATTCTTATTCATTGATCAATTATATCTCATTGATGGAGCCCTCAATGCCATGTGAAAATGCTGGAATATTTATAATCTTATGGAGTCACTCCTGAAGTATACAAAGAAGCTTTGGTTCTGGAGGGCAGCTAGTAATACTGATTAGTTTATGTAACATTGATTTGTGTCTAAAGGGAAAATTTATAAAATATGGCCCATATTAATAGCAATTCTGCACTTGAAAGTATAGTTATGAAAAAACTCATTGTCATCCCACAGTAAAAGTGTAAAATTCTAACAAATGGATTGGGAGTTGAGTTCCTGACCCTGGGCTAAGAAAGGTTTGTTTTTGGCTCCTATTTCATCTTTATTCTTCAACCTAAAACACCCAACAACATAAGGATAGAGTCAACTATAGGTGTGGGTGAGAAATAATATTAAATCCAATCAAGTTTGCTTTAATACTTTTTAAACACAAAAGTAAACAGAAGTAACGCAAGAGTGATATAGGTCTCAAATGTTTCTAGTTGGTTTTGGCTAATTTATTTCTCTCAGTGTTCCTGCTACTGCAGTGCCTCCCATAAAAATATGTGGTCACACACCAATTGGTCCACTTACATAGAAGTTATCTCTCACAATCTTGAAAAGGGGAACTGCAGGTTTGGCAAGCTACTGCATCGGAATGACTACCACCTCTCCCTTCTCTTCATTTTTCTAGGTAGTCTCAGAACTCCCAAAGTAACCTGTATGTGAAAACTTCCATCATTCTATTCAAGGATGGATTCTATATTAGTTTCCTCATTGCTAGTTTCCAGAAATTTAACCTCTGTATAGTTCAGACAATTCTTTAATAGGAAATGTAGAAGAATTTCAAATTTGCATTGGTAAAGGGATTTTTCACATGAGAAATTTTCTACAAAAATGAATTTCTATGTCTCAGTCTTCTAAAAGTAAATGATAAAAAACTGTACTGGGCATTGATATGACTAAAAGGCTACATTCAATCAGATTCTTTATCTTTTTGAGAAGACAATAATTTTGGTGCAGAAGACAATAATTTTACAATAGTGAACCCCTGAAAATGTTTGGCAAGCCTGATTTCAAGGACTAAAATTGATCTCTTAGGTGGAATGAAAGCCACTGGGACATGAGGAGAATGTCACTAGGAAATTGAGAATAAATGTAAAGAGAAAGGTAGGAAAATGCCAATCAAAAACTTAACCAAGGTAAAAACTGTGCCTTAGGAATAATCCTGAGGCCAACAAAGGGAAAAGGCATTCTTTCATTTCTCTGGTCTGCCTATCTCTAAATAATGTAGCTTCCTGTTCTTGGGACCCAAATCTAAGGCTGATAAAATCAGTGCTTGAGTTAGGTTACATTTGCACTCAAATACCTATGAAAGCAAGGGTTTTTAACCTAGAATTGGTGGCTAAGTTTTAGGGAGTCTATGAACTTCGATGGAAAAGGAGAAAAAATTAATCTTCATTTTCATTAACCACTAACTGAAAGTTAAGCAGTTCTTTCAATTATTTAAAATAACATTATTCTGAGAAGGATTTCTAGGTTTGATCAGATTGGCAAAGGGGTCCAAGACAACAAAAAGATTGAGAATCTCTCTATTATATATCCTGGCCTGCAAATCGAACAACGATGTCTTATATTTTTTCTATCAAAAATAAGTTCTCATTTTCAGACAACTGACTTATAGAAAAATGTTTAGAACAAACTCATTTCATGAGATGAATTGTTCATCTTTTTTAAAAATGAAAATTATGCTTCTCTTTAATTGAATTTAAATTGGGAAAGGGTTTCTATGTAATAGAGATTTTGAGTTGAATATTGGAGTATGATAGTGTGGAAGGGGGTTGAGTTCCTGAGAAACATAAAGAAGGCAGAATTCAGGGAAGACTGAATCTTACCTGACTAAGGCAGATTGTGATGAAGTAGGGGTGTGTGTTTTATCTCTGAAAAGAAGCAATAAATTTTTCTACTAAAATATAGTAATAACTGACAAATGTATCATTTTAAGGTTAATAAAACACTTTGCATATATTACCACTTCTGATTCTCATAACTGCTCTCTGAGGAAAGGAAGCTAACTTTTAAAAGAATTGAGTGATACATATGATAGGTGCTTTAATAAGTAACTGATTTTCCCATAGTCACAAAGCAAGTATGAGAGATGAGAGTAGAATTCAGGGTTCTCTTGAGAATTTTTCTCTTTTCAATGCAAGATCTTTTGGGCTAATATCAATGAAAAAAAGGAACAAAAAGCAGAAAATGGAATAGGAATTTCAATCCTCTCTCCACAAACATACATACACACATAAAATACACACATATACATACACATACACATATACATATATATGTGCATGTATATGTGTGTGTATATATGTGTGTGTATATATATAAAATATAAATATATATATATTATATATATATATATACACACATATCAGGAAAACAAAGCATTCAGGACTATACTAAGTGGTAGTAATAGTAGCTAGCAGCAGCAGCAGCAGCAACAGCAGTAGCAGCAGCAGCTACCCTTTCTCTTGTGTTTTAAGGATTCTAAAAAAGCTTCAATGAATCAATATTTATTTATTTTTCACCTACACATATTGTCTCACCTCATTCTCACAGACAAAAGTGAGTTACTCAGGAACACACAGCTAATAAACATTCCAGCACTCTATCTATAGTTTCACTTAGCTGCCTTCTTACTATATCCAAGACACTAGATAAGTTGCCTTACCTTGGTGGGTCTCCATTTCTCCAATGTAGAAACCTTTAAATATTTAGGTTTCATATGTTGCATTACTCTTTGTAAATAAATACATTTAATTAAAAACATCTTCACATTTTACTGGACCTGGAATCAGAAGACCTGAATTCATATGTTGCCTCAGAAACTTAGTAGTTAGCTGAGTGACCCTGGGCAATTCAGTTAACCTCTGTCTGCTTCAATTTCCTCCGCATAAAATAGAAATGATAATGTCACCTCCCAGGTTTATGGAAGGATCAAATGGAATAATAATTATGAAGCACTTAACACAGTGCCTGACACATAGTAGGCTCTTAGTAAGTCCTTTTATCTTTTCTTCCTGTCTTCCTTTCTTCTATCCGTCCAAAGAGATGCCAGGTCTTGGGAGTTATAATGACCAAGCATTGACATATGTAAATACCTGATTGGCAGAACCCCCAGCAATCTCCATGTGGGAGAATATCACTCAGTGAGAGGAAAATAGAAAAAAGAATTTGGATTTGGGTGTAATCAGTTGCATGTGGTAGTACTGTGATTATTATATAGAGGGCTAGGTCAGTAATACAATACAGCCTTCTTTCTACTTATAACCATCTTTACATAGCACTTTGGGTAATTTACACTTGTAATTGTAGCAATTGGATGATGTTGGTAGACATGAGAGACTATGATTATAAGGCACTGTATGTATTGGGAGAGTCAGCTGATAAATCAGTTTTGCTGAATTGCTTTTCCCCCTTTTTGTCATTCTTTGTGATAAGGAATGGTTCTCTGGGGAATGGAGGGAGAAAGATATATTTGGAAATGGAGGTGATGTAAAATGAAGATGAAGTAAAGACAAAAGATATATAGATATATAGATATAGATACATAATATTTTTAAATTAAGGTCATGGTGTTATATGAGTTGCAACTGCATAACATCATGAGGAAAATTAATGTCAAAAAAGGTCTTTCCTGGCAGTAAGCAATTGGGGATCATTTCAGGCTTTTCTGTTCTGGAAATTCAGAAAAAAAATGAAATGTATACAGGTATATTAGGAGAAATATGTAAGCCTATCAATTACCTGGCCACTAAAAATAATACAAAAAATGGTTTTTTTAAAGAAACTTTTCTATCAGATGAAATTTATTATCATGTAATGGGAATGTGACATGGCACTTACTTAAAGGAGCAGAGAAGAAATTCAGATGTCCAGAAGTCACTCATAGTTGGCTTTGGGATATATTTGCTAATGTTTTATTCAGTTTTTACTTTTCAAATTACCTTCCAAGTAATCCAAGGGCAACATAATTATTCATACATCTTCAACTGGATACTCATTCACCAATGTGGAATTACTTGCACTTTATTTTGGTGCTACACCTTCTCTCTAAACTGTCCCCTTTACTGAAGTAACCACCATCCTAGTTCAAGCCTTGAATTATCTTACCTTGTCAATTGCATTAAACTCCTAATTGTTCTTCCTATCTCTACTCTCTCCCCTCACCAATCTAGCTTCCATACAAATGCCAAAGTAATGATCTTAAATTACAGGTCTGATAGTGTTATCCCCCAATCAAAAAGTTTCAATGACTTCCTTTTTCCTCTAGAACAAAATACCAATCTGTCCCCCATGCATGGAAAGTATTCTCTTCAGTTCTTCCCTTTGGTATCCTTATCTTTTTTTCAAAGCTCATCTCAAATGCAATCTCCAGTATATGACCTTCCCTCTTTTCCCCAAATTTTCATCTGTAACTACTTGAAATTATTTTGGTTTCACTTATATGATTTCTCTTCATAGAATATGAATTACCTAAAAGTAGAGATTATTTGTGTGCCGTTATTACCAGCAGCACATAGTAGGATTTTAATTAATGTTTATTGATTGAATGAATTAATGAATCAGATTGTTTTCTTCCTAGTGTTGTCATTACATCATCTGAAAGTTTGCCTCTCCCAGGGACTAAATAGAAAGAGCCATTAACCTTGAGAAGGGCTTCATAGCTACATAGCTTTTTCTACTCTAGTGAACTGTCTCTAACATGTAGCTATGTCAGGCAAATAGAAAGCATGCCTGGAGATATTTTGATATTCGATTTAATTCAATAAGCACTTGTTAAGCACCTTTTATGTAACAAGCAGTAGAGACATAAAGACAAAAATGAAAGAATTCCTGTCTTCCAGGTGCTTATGATCTTTTGGAGGGAAAAGCATGCACACACGAAAGTAAATGCAAAATACATTTATGAACTACAAAATAAACCGTGTAGCAACACAGAACACAATTTATAGGTCCTCTCCTATTCTCAAGATTCACTTTTGACAACTGCTTAGACACTCCAATGCATTAAGTGCCTGCCTATGTGTGTCATAAAGTCATTCTTGTACATCATCAGTCCTTTCTTACCTGTAGAAACTACCTGGACTTTTCTGTTTGCATCTTCTTACACTGTTCTCAGCGGCAACAGAAAAACTGGGTAACCTTTTCCAATTGCTCCTCTCTAGAAGTGCTACCATATGTAAGGGTTGAATCCAATCTAGTGGAAGATCTAACTTGAAATAATCTCCAAAATCTGTTTTAGCTTGATCATGCAACCAGGCCTTCATTAACAATGTATTATTAATTATTTCTGTAAATCAAAGATAAATGCTTTGAGTTATAATGCCCTTATGGGAATTGGAAGGAGCCTTGGATATTCTCTATCCCTGCCACCTAATTGTACACAGGGAAAAAAAAAGAAAGGGGAAATGTTTTTTCCGATGTCACATAAATAATAAATAGTAGGACTGGGATACAGTCTTAGGTAGTTCAATTCCAAATTGAGTGTATAGCACTATCATTCGATCAGTAAGCATGTACCTAATGCTTAGTACATGCCAGCTATTTTGCTTGGCTCTGACAGCACAAAGGCTTAAAAAAATTAGTCTGAATCCAAGGAATTTATGTTTTATCAATAATATACTATATGCACACATAAGTAGATATGCAAACTAGAGACAGGATAATTTTCTGAGTGACAAGGAAGACAGTATCATTAGCAGGACTCACAAAGGAGGTGGCTATTATGTTGAGCTTTGAGGAAACTAAGGATTTTCTTGACAGGATGAAGGGATTGTCGTGTTTTTTTTTTTAATCTTCTTTCTTAAGCATAGCAGAAGGGTATTTTACTGTAGTTAATAGGGTAAAAACAAGAATTCTCTTTTGACAACCCAGTCCAAATGTTCACATCCAATAAAAAATAATGGGCAAAACTACTAAAAATGTCAAAGGTAATACAAATTCAACATATGTTTTAAAACTACTTTAACATAAAGTTTCATATCAGGATCTCAATGTGATTTACTCTTGTTTAAAATAGTTCTTCTTTTGTAACATTGAGTAAGGGTGTACCAAAGGCATTGTGAGGCCTTTCATCATTCATCTGTATAACAGCCCCTTGGGGATATATAGCTTATCTTGCCTTGAGAAGTAGAGAGACAAAGGGGCAGAAAAATGGAAAGAGATTGTTTCAGTCACAAGGTGAATTTTGAGTAAGAAGAGTACCCTGAGATACTGATTTTACTTTCTATTGTTAAGGCTATCCTAGTTGTTTTATACAAGTTGGTGAAAACAGTTGCACTGAGAACTTGAAAAATATGTAATCTTGTATTCCTCATAGAAGTGTTTGAAAGAGGTCAGTTAATAATTAGATACATTTAGTGTTTGATGGAAGATTAGGGAAAACTTCAAATTTCATTTATTAGAAAGAAGCTATTCATTCCAAACCACCTTCAAAGGAAGGCAATGGGCTTAAGAATATTAACTCTGGCATTAGAACATGCATATTCTAAATCTGGATCTGTTGCTAATTTTCTGTGACTTGTCTTCTATGAGTGTTGTCTAAATGAGGGAAGAGAAGGCTAGACTAAGTGACATCTAAAGTTTTTTTTCTTTTTTAGATTTCTTATTAGAAATTTAACATCAAGCTTCAAGAAAAAAAGCAAATTTGATTAGTAATTATAATTGAAATAATTTCAACATGTTAATTTAATATTTTGGTCACTTTCTCTAAGTCTCCCTCAGAATTTTATATTTATTTTTCTGTTGCTGTGAGTGGAAGTATTCTTCTATTCTTTGAAAATTTACATTTTAGAAATTCAGCACACTGTTTCAGCAAAAATAAATAAATTAATGCTATTAACAATCTTGTTTGATTTGTGTTATTCTGTCCCACCTTCTCCCAAAAAAGGCAGAAGTTTTTAAAATGCCTTGATTTCCTATCCAGAAGCAAACTAAATGCATAGAGAACATTCATAGAAAATTTGTACTTACATTTAAAGGACTCAATAAATTCCACATAGAATCATTCAAACAATGAGTTATAGTAAAATATTGGAGTTTCCTAGCTTATGAATGCATGCTATTTTGTCACCAGGAGAGTTTGACTGATTAAATACATATGCACACATACAAAGACACAGAGAGAGATTAATACAGGAGTTATATTTTGGTTTAAAAATTGTATCAAGGTTTCCATTGATATAGGGAGAGGGGAATTGGAGGGAAAGAAAGCAATCTAAAAAGTTCAAGAGACAGTTTCTCAATAATTAATCATTTTACTAGTCATGCTAATAAGATTTAATTAATAAAAGGGGTCGGTGGCACTCTCAAATGCTAAAGACCCCTCATGAAAAAATCCCTTGATGTTTATAAGCCCAGAGTAGGTGTTCCTTAGGGTGGCAATCAGCTCTGATTGGTTAACAATTAAAGAGAAGAATTAATATTATAATGAGAGGTGGACCTATTCTACTGAGGGGCTGGGGGACATAACCCTAATCACTCTAGCTAACAGACTACCCCCAGCCTCATGCAATCTAGATAAAAGATCTACACCCCTTCCCAAACCTGCCTGAGTAGAATATACTGGTCCGCAATTCACCATAGATTAAGTACTTTGTAAGGTTTTCTAGTGGGATGCGGCAATAATTTCCACCCAAGATGGCAAGGCATATACCCATGTTTTAGGCAATCTCATCCATCAGGAATGTCTTATAGATGCTGCGTGGCCTAGTAGAGAATGAGGCTCTAGTAAAGGGGGGGGGGGAACTTGTGTCTCTCCAATAATTGCTATTTAATAATTATTTCTCTTAGAGGCGTATTCCTCACCTCTCCTTCCCCCATCATAAGAATGAAACTGAGCTTGGAAGCTAGTGAATCTAAAGTATGATTATATAGTGGTAAACATGTTTATCACAAAGTCTGTAATTCAAAAATTCAAATAGCTTTGGGATGGAAAAAACATTCATACATTATCAGTCATTATTACTGATAGGAATTCATTTTAAAGAGCTTTCCTTATACTTTGGCTATTGAGGTCAGTCTGGCCTCTTGCAAGCCTATCACAGAGGAAATAGTTTTAAAAGGTATTATCAAGAAAACTTATACCACTTAATCTATAACCCTTTGGCCTACTCTATGTCTAAGATTTCAGACAGATTACAATAGGATTTAACAAATGTGGCCTGTCACAGTTACACATACAATGTAAGGAAACACAAACCCAGACAGAGGAAATTATATACTCAATGCTCCACCAGAAATGTCTCAACTAGTTCTTTTCTTCTCCATCCAAACACACACACACACACACACACACACACACACACAACAACAACAACAACAACATAGATAGACAGATAGATAGATAGATAGATAGATAGATAGATAGATAGATAGATAGACAGATAGATAATAAAAAGATAGATTGATTGATTCACAGTTTTATCTTCCAAAAAGAGGTGTATTCATAATTTCATCTTCCTTAAGGTAGAAGAAAAGGGAATCAGCTGTAGAGTCTATTTCCATTCAAGTACAACTTGGACTAGGTTAATTCTAAGGTTGCTGTATGCATTGGAATTCTATGATTCTGTGAAAACATTCAATTTCATAGCCAAAAGAAAGTGTAGTTTAGGAACAGCATAGAAAGGCTTAGAATCTTTTTCCTTTTGAATGTTTCCTGAAGATAACACTGGAGTGGCAGAAAGGCTCATTTAATTTCTGACTGCCAACTTTTACCTATGGCTCATATGCCTTTTCTCCTTGATTATGATAACAATAGGAAGGAAAGAAAGATGGAAGGAAAGAAGGAAGGAAGGAAGTAAGGAAGGAAGGAAGGAAGGAAGGAAGGAAGGAAGGAAGGCAGGAAAGAAGGAAAGAAGGAAAGAAGGAAGGAAGGTAGTAAATCCTAAGTTGTGAGCAGCTTCTGGCCTTCAAAATTTATCTTCCTTGGAGAGGAGAAGGAGAGGGAGAGGACATGCTGAGTTACCCAGCTAACTGGGTCACCATCCAGGAAGCTCAGTCTACTCACAGCTTGTGTTTCTCCTTTTTTGAAGAGGAACATGGCACCAGGGAAATGAAGACATCATTTGCAGTTGACTTTGATTTGAGTGAGGGAGATTTGTGAAAGGTCACCAGCCTCACTTTCTCGTCCAGAGCCATCCAGATCCAGAGACCAGATATTCATCAGGATGACTGGAGATGATCCAGGATACATGGGGAGACCTGGGCCCTTTTAGGCTTAGGCCTTTTCAAATACTCACTTAGGGTGAGGTAATGCCCATTCAGTGACTAGGCCTCTTTAAGAATAAGTCAAAGGATGGCCCCTTTAATAAGCCAAAAAGAAAGAAAAAAAATCAAGCTGAGAGGGGAAGACCCTCAGGGTTGCGTTTAGTTGCCTATATCTCTCCCTTTCTCCTTTCCCTTTCCCTTTCCTTCTTTCCTCAGCTATTTGTAAAGCCTCATCAGGTAGCCATTTTGCTTTCTTACTGTTTTTTTTTCTTTTCTTTTCTTTTGAATGTTTTTGTTGCTGCCTCTTGTACAGTATCGTGAACCTCTGTTTATATAGTTCTTCAGGCACTTTATTTCCTAGATCTAATTCCTTAAATCTATTTGTTGCTTCTATTTCATATTCATAAGGAGTATTATTTAGGTCATACCTTTATTGACTACATAGAGCTTCTCTATCTTTGACTGTTAAGTATATAATCAATCTAATTTCAGTACTGACTATTTGGAAATATCCATTGGGATATTCCCCTTTGGGGTTGTTGAAAAAGAATGTTTGCTATGACCAGAAAGTTAACTCTACCAAACTCTTATTAGTCTCTGCTCTGTTTCATTTTGTACGCCAAGGCCAAACTTACCTATTATTCCAATTATCTTTTGATCTCCTACTTTATAATTTCATTCTTCTATGATGAATACAACATCTCTCCCTCTCTTTTTTATCTTTATTTTACTGTTATTACTAGAAGATGTCGTAGGTATTCATAGAACTGATCACCTTTGGCCTTTTCATCATCAGTGGTTGGAGCATAGACTTCTATTGCTGTAATTTTGAATGGTTTGCCATTCTGTATCCAAATCTGTATCCAAACAGATACCATTCTGTCATTTTTTTAGATTATTACCTAGTACTGCTCTTCTCACCATTTTAGTGACTATGAGGGCCACTCCATTTCTTCTAAGGGATTCTTGCCCATAGTACTATGTGTAGGGACCATCTGAATTAAAGTCACCCATTTCCATCCATTTAAGTTTACTAATACCCAAGATGTTGATGTTTAATCTTTCCATCTCCTGTCTGACCACATCAAAGTTACTTTGGTCCACATACCAGGTTCCTATGCAGTATTTATCTTTACAGAACCAGACTTTCCCTTCATCACCAGTTACATCTGTGGCTAGCTTCCTTTTGGCATTGCTCCAGCCACTTCATTAGTACTGGAGCTACTTTTAGTTATCCTCCACTCTTCCCAGTAGCATGTTGGACACCTGAGAGACTCATCTTTCAGTGTCATATCTTTTATCATTTTAATACTGTCCATGGGATTTACTTGGCAAAGATGTTGGAGTCATTTGCCATTTCCTTCTACACTGGATCACCTTTTGTCAGAACTTTTCATCTTGAGTATCCCGGCATGGCATAGCTAATAGTTTCATTGAGCTATGCAAGCCCTTCTGCCATGACAAGGTAGTAAATGATCCAGGAGGGGAGAGTCATCTAAGATATATAATTTAATGTAATTAATAATAGATCACTGAAGGTTTTCATTCATAGGTTGGTTGCCCACTTATAGATTTCCTGGAAGGATTTGTGTTTTGGGCCTGTATAATGTTGTTTGTCCTTCATTATTAAAGAGGACCAATGCCATCATGTCTTGACAGATGGGTGAACTGGATTTAAAAGCAGAGCTGCACAAAACTAACCTCACTTTCTCCTCCAGAGTGATCAGAGTCCAATGTCAAGACAAAAGTCAAAATGGCTGACTATGACCCAGGATTCAGTGGGTAACTTTGACCTTTTAAAATTAAGGTCTTTTCCAGTTCTTAGTTTGTCTAAGGCAATGCCCATTCAATAACTAAGGGCTCAGTAAGATCCGAGACAAAAGATGGCCTAATTTACCATTGCAAAAATATCAGTCTGGGAGAGGAAGATCTTCAGGCCAAAACAGAAAACAACTGCTGTTCACACTTACTCTAAATCATCAAAACTGAAATAATAAACAACATAATTTGGGGTTGGATCCTTTTATTGGCCATTCATTGAAAGTCAGAGTTCTTTGGGTTTAAGACCTAGTCAAGTAAATCCATTTGAATCACAATGGACTTTTTAAAAGTATTATTTTTTCAGAGATATATGGAAATCATAAATAAAACAGCACAGGACAAATTGTCCCAATTTTTTAAATAGAAATCTAACCCCTCAAACTCCAATGTACCTTACAAAATGTATGACCAAAAGTTATATTCCTTTGGACAGAGAACCCGCATGTAAAGGTAAAATGCTTCATATGCAGAGAAGGAACACATATGGGGGAGGAGGAGGAGGGGGAAGAAAGGAGGAAGGAGGAAGAGGAGAAGAAGAAGGAAAAGGAAAAGGAGGGAAAGGGAGAAGAAAGAGAAAAAGAAGGAGGAGGAGGAAGAAGAAGAAGAAGAAGAGGAAGAAGAAGAAGAAGAAGAAGAAGAAGAAGAAGAAGAAGAAGAAGAAGAAGAAGAAGAAGAAAGCGAAGGAAGGAAGGAAGGAAGGAAGGAAGGAAGGAAGGAAGGAATTTTCCAATTTGAATATATTAGATCTCCAAAGGGCAGTCACTACTACTCACAGATCGTTGTTTGTCCTTTGTTCTCAAAGACAATCAATGACATCATGAGAATGATGCATCTACATGCACATAACTTGGATTTAATTGAAGCTGAGCTGTACAAAGTCAGCAGTCTCACTCTCTTCTCCAGAGTCACTGGAATCCAGTGACAAGAAAAAAGTCAAAATGACTGATCATTGTCCCACCTGGAGACTGAATGGCTTTTAATGGACCTTATAACTATAAGATCTTGAGGTTCTGGGGGACAGAGCCAAGATGGTGGTGTAGAAGTGGCAAGGTTTTGCAGCTCCCACACAACCACCCTAAACACACATAAAATATGACCCCAGAAAAAGTCTAGGACTCTCAGACTCACAAAAATACAAAACAACACATCTCTTGCTGAAGGCAGCTCAGCAGCAGGGGCTCATCATGGCAGGCTGGGAGCCGAGACCAGCCCAGCCTGAAACAGAAATGCGGCCAGGCCAGGGCTGCTGGGAGGAGCTGAGCCACAGCCAGTCTACAAGAGAGAAGGTCTACCACACCTCCAGCTCCTCCACATCTATCAAGGCGTGAAAAACAGGGATTAGAGAGGGACAGCTTGGCAGGAGGGGCTCATCCAGCAGGCCGGCAGGCCGGGAGCTGAGACCAGCCCAGCTCAAAACCACAGCAGCCAGGCCAGGCCACAGGGTGGTCAGGAGGACCAGAGCCTCCCAAGCCCAAACTTGACTCTACTTCAGAGAAGATCTACTGCACCTGTAGGTATCTTCACATCTAGCAAAACAGGATTAGAGATGTTCAGTGAAAGTGAAACTTGAAACTTAATTTGGGGGAGGAAAAGCAGTTTGGCCAATCTGTCCCCAGGGCAAGGAAGCAGTGGGGGAAGGGCAGGAACTGCTGTAACCAGCAGCTGCCCCCACTGCGCTGCTTCAGGGCCCCTGGCCTGTGGACCCGTAGTGGGGCTGAGTTGATTGATCAGGGCCAAGTGCTCTTGTGTTGAGCGGCCTGGATCCAGATTGTGCTCTTGGGTGTTGGTCCTGGGGTATGCTTTCAGCAAGCCAAAGTTGGGGGGAGGGGGCTGCAACACCCCCCTAATAGCTCCGGCAACTGGGAAAACCCCAGCAATTTGGAACAGAGCTTTCCCCTGTGGAAGCAGTTTCACAAAGCTAAAAAAACAACCAATTAATTGACTGGCCAACATGAGGAAAAGGAAGCAAAATAAGAACAGCAGTAAAATTCTAGAATCCTATTTTGTGAACAAAAAGGATCAAAGCATGGAATGGGAGGAAGACAACACAGTCAGAACTCCCACACCAAATGCTTCCAAGATTTTGAAGAATACCTAGCAGTTATAGACCAACTGAAAAAAGAATTTGAAAAACAAATAAGAGAAGTGGATGAAAAAATGGGAAGAGAAATGAGAATGATGCGAGAAAATCATGAAAAGAGAGTCAACAACCTGACTGAAGAAAACAATACTTTAAAAAATAGATTAACTCAAATGGCAAAAGAGGCCCAGAAAGCCAAG
>JAQQSW010001875.1:0-15563 GCA_028646575.1 Pseudocheirus occidentalis
CTTCTCTTTCTGGAAGAAATTTTTGAAATAATTGGCGTGATCCTGACATTTTACATATAATGTTACAGAGATAAGGCACCTTGTCCAAGGTCACATTGATAGCAAATAGAGATTTGAACCCAGGTCCTTAGTTTCCAAATTTAGCTGAATTGTTAAGACTCCATAGTGCTACAAGACTGCTTTGTCTGTGCTTTATCTGGCACTTCTTGTTTCTCTTCTATGCAAAAAGCAGCAGTGACTGTGTTTTTATAAATTTGGAGAAACCTAAATGATCATTCTTGGCAATCTTTAATTATATTAGGAAATATTATTTCTAAATTCTGTTTAAAAATGCCTAAGGCACACAATTTTTATACAATTATCTTAATACTTTATAACTAAATAATTTCTTTTCTCTTGATCACTTTGTGACTCCAGCCACCATTGTGTTAACAACCTTTCACATACATCTAAGATGAAATGTTAAACTGGGATTGGGCCGTATATTAGTTAATATGCTTTTCTACTCATGTTCTCCTCATGATAGGTAGGGGTCCAATTTACAAATCTCACCAGTGAAGGCAATTTGACTTTCCTTTCACACAGCCAATTGAGGTTTTTCTTTTCTTTTTTGTTCAATGAAGAAGTGTGAAAAACTTGTGACAAAAAGATAATAAATGTGAAACATACTATCAGAGGCTCTGTGTTTTAGAAAATCATCCATAAATGAGGCTTTAGAAATGAATCGAGAATTCTAGAAATCATTATTGGACTTTTTCCTACTTTTGAAATTTTCAAACAGGGGAAAATGAAAGGCACAAAATTGATTTACATGGCTTGTCATAGATTGTTTTACATGTATAAAATCCTAATGACCCTCTTTATTTTATTTGGAAAATCATTTGGAAAATCAAATAGGCAGTTTGGCAATATTTTTGGTTATGCTTGATTGGACAAGTTATAAGTGATGGCAAAAGTATGAAAGTTATACACTGAGAAAGGTAGTTAGCTTTGGAAATGTTCATTATTTCATTATAATATTCGTAATATAGCACTGTATGGGTGGGGAGGAAGTAATAAAAGAGAGAGCAACAATGGCTTACTGATATAATCTTCATCTTCTTTACACATAGATACATATCAAAATCATAGTGTGCATGGCTTTGAATCTCTATTTTATTTTCATTTTATTACAAAGCATAGAAAATAATAATAAAAAGTATTTCTAAAGAAATATTAATGGAATATATTTAATATAAAGAAGAATGTTTTAAGAAATCCTCAACTTAAAAATAGAATGTGTTCCAAAAGTTTATTTGTAAGTTGACTGCCTAAAGCTCGGAATACATTACAAAAACATCCCATACTCTATTGTGGCTGGATTTCTTATTGAGCACTCCAAATTTATTTAAGCCATAATGTACTTATGGTACTGTCCAGAGCTCTGATTCTGAGGAACCAAGGTTAGGGAAGAGAATGAATAAGAGGGCCAGGAGTGGGGGAAGAAAAATATATAAATTCTTCTCTTTGACTCTGGCAAAATTTGAAATAGATACGATCTATACACATTGTCAAAAGCAAAAGTGAACTTACCATCCATTATCACTCATGGTCTCAAAATACTTATTTGGCATTTTTAGTCCTAAAAGGATATCACCAGCACTCTAAATTAAAGATAAGAGGTCATCTAACAACTTACAAGTTATAAAATTATTTATTTTAAATTATTTTTGAAGCTGAAAATGTATTAATTTATGACTCATAATTATTAAAATGCAGACATTGGTTAAAATGGAAAAACAAGTTCAACAGAGAGTACTGACCTCTAATAACTGATTTAATCCTTCTCAAGGTAGAACACAATGGGAAGTCGTTTAAGTCATTACATATATAATATGGTATAATATAATATGATATGATATGATTATATATGATATGCATGATATATATATGTATATATATATATAATATACACACACATAAATACAGTATTTGGACCAAGGAAAGTACTTGAAGAAGAGCACTATATTTCATGTTCAAACCTCAAAAGAGACAACTAGGTCTGTGGGTATATCAAATAGCTTTCACATCTTCTATAGTTATCATAACTTCAGATTCATGAAGACTGTAGGAAAGGACATCTTAATCCACATTTGTCTTTCCTTACTGCATGATGAACTAATCATTTGAATAGTGGTCCTACCCCCATTAGCACAATCACTATAATACTTGACATTGGTCAAAAAATGTTCATGGATTATTGTCCATCTTCACTTCACATTTAGGTCCAAGCACATAGACTTTGAATTTTTCAGTAACAGTTGCTTTTAATTTTTCAAGTATTTTTTTTATTAATCTGTCCCTCTCACTGCTCCCCTTTGAACATTTTAAAAAGAAAAACAAATATTTAATGCTTATATACCCTAGCGAAACAAATTCCCACATTATTTTAAAAATGTATGTCTTTTTCTGAATTTTAAGTTTGCTACCTCTCTATTGGGAGGTGAGTAGAATCCCCGTTTTTGGTTTGTTTCTTTTGTTTTCTTTTGAACTGTGATTTATCATTACATTGAACAAATGAATTTTGAGAGTTCAAGCAAAGCTGACCTCTCCTATCCTTCTGTGTTTGGTTCTTTCCAACTATATATCCTAGACTAAAATCATAGAGAAAAGAAGGCGTAATAACATAGTTCTTTATTAGTTAATTATTCAAGCCTCTGAATCCTTGAATACTTCTATATTTTCTAGATAAGAGCCCACTCCTTACTGAGATACTATGTGGCTCACGAACTTAACAGCGTATTTGCCAAACTGGCATTTGACTCTTTCATACCAGCTCTCTCTTAGTACTTTCCATCAATCTTTTGTCTGTTCCGATGTGTTTGCAGAGACACTAATATCACCAATATTCACCAAAACTTCCATGTAGTTCATGCCCCTGTTTACCTTGTCCATAATCTGCTGGAAGAAGGCAAAGACTCCTGCGAATCTTTGAAGCCTATGGTCAAATTGGTAAATTCGTGGTGAGAAGATGAATCTTTTATCATCCATTAGAATCTAGTCATTTCCAGTGCAGAAATTTAAACTTAAAAACTATCAGTTGCCTAGCAAACAATCAATGACATCTTGAAGTCTTCTATTTATCTTGCATGTAACTTGCTTTGAACATATTTGTTTGCAGGTTGTGTTCCTTATTCGATTATAAGCTCCTTGAGGGCAGAAAATGCCTTTTTTTTCTTTTTGTATCTTCAGCATTTATCACAGATGAGAAATGTAATAAATACTTATTTATCAATTATTCCTATTATAAGTGATTCATAGAAATTTTTAGACCGTATTTGACTAGTTCTTTTAGAGGACCCCTAAAAGTTTCTATCCAGATTCAGGAATCTTCCATGACTATTCATTGAAAGGTCTGGAGTATGTGATGTGGAATCTGTGAGCTGCTGCTTAAGCATTAAGAATATGTTCATCATCATTAAGCTGTGTCCTCAACCAGCTCTTCCAATCTTCCAATCTGAGGAGATCAACAGTTAGACGGTGTCTGAGTAAGTGTCTGAGGAAAGATATGAACCCAGGTCTTAATACCTCAAAGACCAGCTCTCTAACCACCTTTTTACACTGCCTTCATTTCAGTCCACCAATTTGTTTTTGGAGTTCCTTTTGTATCTTTATCCTATTGTCACAAATGCTAAGCCCATGTGTCATTCACAAATCAAAAAAGTACTCCATATACCTTCCTCCAGGTTACTGATGAGAATATGAACAGGCCAACACAATATCCTATGACATTCCAGTAGGAGCTATTTCTGACACCCTGAAGATGACATCAATCTGTTTATCAAGAAAAAATTCTGAACTCTGGATTTTTGTTAAATAATTCAAGTATATCAAATCACATCATCCAGGACACTTATCTCAATCTTGCACATGTGGATATTCTGAAAGATTTTAATTAAATTGTTTCCTGAAATTCAGATATTTTACATTTATAAAGCATTATTGTGATCTATCAGGAAAATATCCCTTTTACAGAAGAAAAATTCTTAGTCTCGTTTTTTTTTTTGAATGTGTTATTTGTTTAATGTGAAAGTATTTGTAGAACCTATATTTGATTGCATGCCACTGTGGGGGGAGAGGGGAGAAGAAGAAGAGGGAGAAAATTTGAAACTCTAGGGATTAGGGGACAGAATGCTGTAAACTACTAGCAAATAAATAAATTAATAAAAAAGAAAAATGTATTATTGAAATATTACATTTTGAACTATTTTTATTTATAAATATATCCCTTTCCCTTTTCTACAAGTTAGCCATTCTTTGTAATGAGTGTAGAGTGAGAAAAAGAAGGTGCTAGCTAAGTAAAACCAATTAAGACATCAAACTGAGTTAGATAACACATTCAGTATTATTAATATTAATATTATTGTTTCCTTTCAATTTATATCATAGTTTTTTCCACATATTGTTTTGTTCTAATCCTGCTTACTTTACTATCAGTTCTCATGTCTTCCCATGTATCTATGAATTATTCATATTCATTATTTTTTACAGTACACTAATATTTCATTACATTTGAGTAATGCAATTCATTGATTCAATTCCCAGTTGATAGAAATTTTGATACTTTGCTTGTCTACTACAAAAAAAGTGCCACAATTAATATTTTGGAGTATAAGGGACCTTTTATCCTTCTTTGGGGAATATGCCTATCTACAATCATTAAGTCAAACTGTATCAACATTTTAGTCACGATTAAAAATATAATTGCAAATTCCATCCCAGAATGATTGGACCAATTCGCAGCTCCCTACACTACAGTATACTACTGAATTGATCTTCCTACAGCCCTTCTAACATTGGCTATTTTCATTTTGTATTATGTTATTTCTTTCAAATTTCTAGGTATAAGGTGAAAACTCTGATATTTTAATTTGTATTTCGTTAATTTGTGATTGGAGCTATCTTTCTTATCTTTATTAGCAACATGGGGCTGTTTCTTTGATGCTTTATTCACATCTTTTTTTGACTTATTCATTGATCATTGGCTTTGTCTTCGCTAATTACTTGTTCTTATAAACCCATACTTGTTCCTATCATAGAAGCATAATAGTTTTGAGTTGTGAGGGACCTCAGAGTTCACCTAGTCAAGCCATACCTGAATAAAAATCCTTCTATATGTCATCAACAAGGATTTGTTAAGTGTTTGCTCTTTGCCATGCACTGGTCCAAGTGTTGGGAATAAAAATACACATAGGAACACAGTCCCTACTCTCAAGGATTGTTACATTTGAATGGAGGAAGAATAAACAAAAAGACACTGAAAATAAGATGATAGGGAGTTGGAAGAAGATATGGCAGGTCTAAAGAGTCGAGAATGGAGATAAAAAAGGGCTGAAAACATGGCTAGTCTGGATACTTTGCTTAAAATGGAGTATCTGGAAGGAACCGTAGCATATAACTTTCAGAAATGTAGTGAAGTTCCATGATGAGGAAGAAATAGAGAAAAGCGAATTTCTAGGTTGAAAAGCTTAGCCTGATGTTGGATAGTGGAGACAATTTGGAGATCCTTTATTAGTGTAGCCTTAGATGAGTTTGACTTGTCTGCCTTTTATTTGCTTTTCTCATGCAATTAACCAAAATTACCTTCTAGAATCAACTTCCTCTAGTCAACAGTAATAGCTCCAAATTGGTATTCATATTTCTGGTCTTCTTTCCCTGATCCAAATTGAGATTCCTAAAGTAAAACTCTGATCATGTTTTTCCCTTGTTAAAGAATCCCTAGGGGTTCCCTGTTTCCCCTAGGAAAAACAAAACAAACAAAAATACCTCCGTAGTTTGAAATTTCAGATCCTTCCTTATGTGGCTGTAGCCTACTTATCCAAATATGTTACTCTTATTCACAAGAAAATTGATGAACTTGCTTATTACCCTTATACACAATATTCTGTCTCAACTCACACAGAATCTATATAAATCTAACTATAAAGCACTATTTGCCGATTTAAAAAAAAATCCTAAGTACAATCTTCAACATCTGTGCATTTAACTTTAATGATTTCAAGTTTTTGAGTAATCTTGTTAGTAATCTCATTTTCATTTTTGCATTGGCAACCATGTACATTTGTGGCTGTGCAGAGTAGAGAAAAAATGAAAGGCATTATGAACACAAGTTTGTGAAATGACTGGAATTTTACTTATTCCACTGTAATCTCTCCAGTCTCAGAGTCCAACAGCAGTGACTAATAACCAAATTAAAAAGGGTTATAGCAGTATAGTATACAGCAAACTTCCCTGTGACACAGTGGAAAGTAAAATTCAAGTTAAAAAATGTTTTTTAAAATATTATTTGCTGTATAATATTTATGGTATTATAGATATCATGTCCTGTAAAAAGTGAATATTATCTGAATTCAATGTTTTGATTTTTTTCCTCATTGAGATCTTAGCATAAAATATCACACGATTCTTAGAAATTACTAGTGTGAAAAAATGTTTTCCATGTTACCAATTTTATTTTCAGTGCTGTGATTTTGGGTTATTTCATTTTTACACTGTTAGGTAAAGTGCATATTATTAGAATTAATATTTTCTTATAAAGGTTTATATACAGAAAAGTATATTTTTCAGCAGTGTCTGGCAAAAGATGACAGTTTCAGATGTTCATGAGAACCTAACCCCTTATTTCCCAAAGGTTCAATGTATCAGCCTTTGTGTTTTTCTTTATTTCCTCATTGTTTTCTTGGAAAGTTATATCCACCAAAATTGAGGACTGATTGTAACTGAAGAAGTTTTAGGTATTCATGAGTTAGTCTAGATAATATTATAAAAAATGACCAATAAATTAACTTACTCAATACTATACCAGACTACCAAGAGAAGTTTTTTTTATAGATTTAGAACAATAATATGAGGGAATAAAAGGTCAAGAATTTCAGGGATAATTGTGGAAAACAAGTAGTGTGAAACATGGGGTCTATCAATATTAAATCTCAAACAGCTTTGTTGTATATTGCAGTAATTATTGAAATAGCTTAACATTTGTGAAAGTGCTGGAGAATGCAGTAGATCAATACAACAGATTATATATACAACATATCAAAGTAAACAACCATGGCAACATACAGTTTGATAAACAGAAAGATCCCAATTATCTGGGGAAGGCCTCAACATTTGACAAAATCTTCTGGGAAAACTTAAAAAATGAATAAAAAAAACATTCTGGTAAAAATTAGTTTTAGACAAACTCCTCAAAATCTCTCTCTCTCTCTCTCTGTCTCTCTCTGTATGTGTGTATATGTACGTATGTGTGTATATATATATATACATACACACATACATACATGTATATATATATATATATATATATCCTAGATATAAAAGGCCAAATCATAAAATATTAAAGGAACAAGGAAGATATTTCCTTTTGTATCTATTTATGGGGGAAAATTCATGACCAAGTAATTGATATTAAGGATCTCAGAAAAGAAAATGGACAATTTTGATTATCTTTTTTTAATTTCATAAAATTATAGATCATAAATTTGAAGGGAAACAGGTAACTGGGAAAATAAATCTTTGAAAAAGGATATATGATAAAGATCCCATATCCAAGATATATAAGGGAAGGACTAATTTAAATTTATGAGACAAGAAGCTTTTTTCAATAGATAAATAGTAAAATAATATGAACTGGATCTAATCTAGTAAAAATCATATAGAAAAATTACTTAAATCCAAGGTGTCAAGCATGCTGCCAAAGCTACATATAGCCTGCAATACTCCTCATTGCAGTATGAACTAGATTAAAATCGAACTGGGAAATAATTAACAAAATTAAAAGAAAATTAAACAATGTATTAATAAATTAAATTTAAAAAATTAAAATGCAATAAAGCACAGATAACAGTACATTTTAAAAACTAACTCATTACATAGCCCATAGGGATCCTTATATATGAATAAGTGGCCCTCATTTCTGTTTGACTTTGACACTACTGTTACAAATCACTAATAATTGGAGGAATGCAAATTAAAGTAATTTTGAGATTCTACCTTGAACCTATCAGACTGGCAAAGATGACAAAAGAGGAAAATGATAAATGTTTGAGGGACTGTGTGAAAAGAGACACATTACTATAGTGTTTTGTAGCTATGAATTGGTCTAGAAATTCTGAAGTCATTTGGAACTGTGCCCAGAAATTTAGCAAAATGTACATACTCTTTGATCCAGCCAGCTATAGTACTACTAGGCATACACTCCAAAGAAGTCAAAGAAAGAGGGAAGTGGTGTATAGGTACAAAAATATTTATAGCAGATTTGTTTACAGTAGCTAATAATTGGAGTCCCCTTATGGAATGGCTAAACCAATCTAGGTATGTGAATCTAATCATATATTATTGTACTGTAAGAAAGGATGGAATGGAGAATTTTGAAGGTAGCTGGCGGGGGGGAGGCATGGAAAGCTTTCATGTATGGATGAAGAAGAAAGTTAGCAGAACTGGGAGAACAATGCTTACAACAAAAGCATTCTCAGAGAAAAACAACTTTGAAAGACTTTAGGAATCCGTTCAACAGAATGATAAACTATGGGTCCAAAAGAACGAAGAAGAAATAGGCCAATCACTTTCTGACAGAGAAGTGATGAAATTAAAATGCATAAAGTAGAATATATTTTTAAAACACAGATAATGTGGAAGATTAGTTTTCCTGAGCTACCTGGCTGTCTTTGGAGGGATTTGGTTTTTGTTGTTGCTACTGCTGTTGTTGTTGTTGTCATTTTCACTTAATCAATGGAAAAGAACAGCAAAGGGACGTAATAATTTAAAATGCTTGGAACTCCAGAAATAAAATAGTGCATTTTCAAATGATTCTTTTATCTTTCTCCTTGCTTATTTATGAGCTATTCCCATGCCCAAAATGCCCATCTTCCTCACTTCTTCCTCTTACTCAGGGCTCTGTCCTGGGCCATATTTTCTCCTTCCTTTATACTATTTCTCCTGGTGTGGTGATCTCATTATCTCTCATGCATCCAGATGTGATCTCTCTAATAATAACTCTCATATCTTCCTATCCAGCCCTAACCTTTCTTCTACCCTTCAGACTAGCATGTCCTGTCTGCTTCATTAAGATCTCAAACTGGCTATATTTCATAGATATTTTAAACTAAACATGTTTAAAACTGAACTTGTTCTCTTTTCTCTAAAACTTTCCCTTCCTAACTTTCCTATTACTGTGTAAGGTAACACTGTTCCCCCAGCTTCCCAGATTGAAAACCTAGGTATCAATCTCAATTCCTCTCTCTGTCTCTGTTTCTCTCTCTCTCTCTCTCACACACACACACACACAACACACACACACACATTCGATACCTAATTTGTTGTGAAAAACATCAATTTTACTTCTGTAATATCTCTTGTGTATGCTACCTTCTTTCCTCTGACACTGCCACCATACAGGTAGCTCAGCTCCAGAGCCTCATCATCTCTCATCTAGACCATTACAACAGTCCACTGGTTTGTCTCTCTGTCATATCACTCTCACTTGAGTCAATCCTCCATTCAGTTGTCAAAATGGTGTTCCTAAATTCTAGATCTGACCATATCATTACCACCCACCTCACCCCTACCTCTATAGCAGCCCACCCTATATTCAATAAACGCTACTGGTATCTGATCATCTCCTTTATCAAATAAAATTTCAAAAATTTCCATTTTTGGCATTCAAAGTGCTATACAACCTTCCCACTCTCTCTACTTTTCTGGTCTTTTTACACATTATATGCCATATTTCTATCCCTACCCAATATGTATTCTGCAATGCAGTAACACTGTTCCCCATGTTATTCTTCGGACAAGGTACTATCTCCCAAATTCAGACAGTTTTACTGACTGTGTTCCATGACTGACATGCCCTTCCATTTCTGCCTTCTCAGTCCCCTGGCTTCCTTCACATTCTAGATAAAATCCTGCCTTGTACAAGAAGACTTTTCTAATTTCCCTTAATGATAGCGCCTTGCCTCCATTGAATATCTCCAATTTATTCTGCATATAATTTGTTTATACATAGTTGTTTACATGTTGTTTCCCCATTAGACTGTGAGATCCTCCAGGCAGGGTCTTTCTTTTGCTCTTTTTTATATCCCCAGTGCTTAGCACAATGCCTAACATGTTAATAGGCTCTTAATAAATGTTTACTGACTCACCTTATAAAATCCCTAGCCTACTTCAGGCTCAGGACAAGTATTACTCCTAATGAAATGCTTCATCTAATTACCTCATCTCCAATTGCCCTCTTCTACCTTCTACTTTGTATTTATTTTACATTAAAAAATATTATCTGTGTTCAACTTATTTTCTCCAATAGTGTGCAAGTTCCTTAAGTGTGACTTTGATTTTTACTTATACATCCCTAACACTTTTCACAATGCCTGGCACATAATGATTGTGGTGATGACAGCTAACATTTAGACAATACTTTAACTTTTCTAGTGTTTTACAATTATGACTTCATTTTATTTTCACAATAACATTGGAAGATAAATGTTAATATTATCTCCATTTCATCAATGAGGAAACTAACACAGATTGAGATGAAATAGCTTGCCCAGGTTCACAGAACTAGGAAGTTCCTAAGCCCAAATTCTAACTCAAGTCTTCCTGACTCCAGGTCCAAACCTCTATCCACTGGGCAACAATTTTTGATATTTTTTGCTGAATGATAAAAAAAATAGTTGAAGAACTTGAGGTATTTGACTTAAGAAAGAGAAGACTTAGTGGGATATTATAACCATTTTGAAATATTTGAAGGCATGTCCTATGGAAGGAATGTTTGCTATGCTTTGTTATGCCCTAAAGAATGAGAAGAAATTAAACATCAGTTTGAAGGTTCAGAGAGATCCATGTAGGATGTATGAAATATTTTTTATTAGAAATTAGAGTTATTCCAGAGCATAATGGATGGTCATGGGATGTATTACAGTCCCTTCCACTGGAAATTCTTAAATAAAACTTGGACTGCCCTCTTCTTGGGGGTGCTGTAGATGGGATTCTAGTTCAATCAGAAGCTGGGAATGGCCATTTTTCAAATTTGGGATTCCCTGATGAAAACACCATAGTGATTGTCTGACTAGGTGCTTTTATAGGTGTTCTGAAATCATAATTCTAAAATATCTCTGAATTTTGATATCAGTCTTCTTGCCTTTAGTTTTCTAACCATAACTGATTTCCGCTCCTAATTAGGAAAATGTTTACCTAGGTCTAGTACTCTAACAATTTTCTCATTTTCTGATCACCGTGATCCCATAAAAAGATCAACAATGCCAATTCTACAATTACACCCACAAACTCTTGTGGTAATAAGTAGTGTATTTGTTTTTTAATTTTCAGTGACTGGAATCTTGAAGTGTTTGAGATTATATTCTTTCATACTACATTTGTATTTTTTGTATTGTATACTTACTCAATTGTATTTCAAATCAACAATTCAGTTAATGAAATAGTTAAAATATTTGCTGAATGCCTGGCACTAAGCTAGGTACTAGGGTTCAAAATTCAAAGTCTAGATAAGATGTGATCCATATCCTTATGTAGCTTACCTATCATAAGAGAATGACATTTCTATTGTTCTCTCTCTCTGTGAGTGTGTGTCTACCTTAGACTACTAATTAGACTGCTAATTCTACTTCCAGTTCAGCCATTGAAGCTTTCATCCTAAGAAAAACCTCAATAGCAGGCTGGCTACTGATTGTGAGTATGTGTATGTGTGTGTGTGTGTGTGTGTGTGTGTGTGTGTGTGTGTGTGTGTGTGTGTGTGTGTGTGTGTGTGTGTGTGTGTCTGCCTGCCTGCCTGCTTATTTTTGGGGTAGGAGAAGCAAAAGCAAAAAAAAAGGAAACTAGTAGTTCTCCCTTCTCTCCTTTGCCCATTGCAATCATGCCATCCTCATATAGTCCATGCAAACCCAGACTAGAAAGTTTGATTCCAGGAAGGTTGTATGTTGAAGCTACACAATTGGTAACCCAAAGCAGCACACTTACCTCTGTCCTAGGGTGTTGAATTACAGTAAATTGAACTGACCTCATGTTCTTTTTTGCATATGCAGTTTTCTCTCAGGTTATAGTCAAAGTCAAAATCTCCAGCTCATTTCATAAAATTGGCATGAAACCCAAGAAATGTATCATTGTGGTGACTTAACCCCAACATGCTGATCAGAGCTGAGTGCTTGCTTATGCAAAGGCAGAAATAGCCCAGGGTTAGTTACTACAAATATGATGGATTGCTTGAAAGCAGATTAATCATGCTCCAACCTGCCAGATATAGTTGTGTGTGTGTGTATTAAGTGTGTTTATTAATTGTAAAGGGGAATTTCATGTATCATTCAGCTTGAGTCTTTTTTAACTTATGCCTTCTGTACTTGGTGTAGAAAATGTATGCTTAGTTTTTCCAGTAACACTTGCGGAAATGCCTTGTAATGGGTATATAAATTTGTTTAATTAATCAAATGAAAAGAAAAGCTTTTAGGGAGCAAAATCCTAACGGGAATTAAAAAAAAGAAATTAAAAAGAGAAAGCTTATTGCTGTCAAGTAGTTTCAGTCTATGCAGTAAATAAAATAGGTTTAAAAGCAAAGTCATGGCAAATATGCATCTACAGCAAATTCTCTAGTAAAATTGGCTGTGGCCCAAGAATTATCAATGGACTTTGAGTCAATATTGCTTTGCCTGGTATTAGAGTGTCCTTGGACTACTATATTTATGTAATGGTTTACTTTGAACTGAAGATATTTTCCAGGTGAACTTACTTGAGACCTCACATTCAGTGAGCTACAAACCAAGAATTAAAGGGAGGATGGGATATTTTGCTTACATTTGGAAACTATGAATGACCCTAATTTTGAAAAAGAAATATATTTTGAGTTATGATAAATTTGTATTACGATCACACTTTTTGTTTCTATTCTAAATTGTCAGGAGTTCAAGCTTAATCTTAAAGAAATGAAAGCCAGCTGAAATTGCTAGGTCTTACTCAGGCCGATGCTAGGGCAGGTGGATAGTGGTGAATCCAAATTTCTGTATTTTAATGTGATGCATTAATTAACATAAAAGGGTAAATTTAGGGAAGGAGTTGGATTTCTTTTCCACAAGGAATTTTTATATTTGTTCAGTTTGATATAATGTCAGGATTCTTTGGCATTTGAATTCAAAAACATGTATTAAGGGGCTACTTTGACTGAGACATTATTCTAGGTTCTACACCAGGCAGTTTATTTGCCAGGATTCATTTGCTAATTCTTTGGAAGTATACACTTATCTTCTCCCAGGACTTTCTTCCATAGTTTTGATAAATCTCTTATACCTAGGATAAGAAAGAGGACTTATGAAGGGATTCAAGCCATGGTAATACTTTCATACTTAGAAAAACTGACCAGAATTATAATACAAGAAAAATTTTTAAAATGTTAAGCAACCAACTTTTTCCTTCTGTAGCATAGGACCACTGAAAGAGAAATTTCATCACCAATGAAGCAAAGAAGCCAGCCAACCTAAAGCAGCAGTGCTCCCTAAGGGAGAAAGTGGCATGTGTTCAACAAATCATGCCCCACCTTTCCAATCAGATGTTGACAGACCAGGACCCTGAACCCAAAAGCCTTGGGAAAAATCAATGCCCTGTAGACAGCTAATATGCTTGGAACCAAGATTCCTAAACCATTACTGAGGGGAATAATTACTGTTGAGAAGAAATCTACCTTCTTTAAAACAATAGGCACCTAATGTTGATTAGCTGATGATGACTGGAATGTAATTCCAAGTGTCTTATGCATAGTAGCAACGTCAGACTACTAATTCTACTTCCAGTTCAGCCACTGAAGCTTTCATCCTAAGAAATAACCTCAAAAGCAGGCATGCTACTGATTGTGAGGGTGTTGCAGTCACAGTTAATAAAGACCCAGGAAAAAAGGGTCTTAGCAGCAATGTCTTTGATACTGTGAAATGTGTCAACAACAGAAAATCATATTTGATCAGTGGTAATGTTAAATGAAGATTCATTACCAACTGATTCATCCTAAGGTCATGGGACCTCACTATCTGAATGGTAAAAGAAACTTTCCATGTGTGTTTTCTGTGTCTTCTCCACCTATTTGAATGTGAGCTCCTTGAGAATAGGGACCGTCTTCATCTACTATTTGCATCCCCAACATTTGTATTCTTATTCTATTTTTATTCTCAGTATTTTTCACATAATAAGTGCTTAATAAATGTTTTATCTAGAGGCTGATCCAAGATGGCAAATAAAAAGCAGGGAATCACCTGAGCTATGACAAATTCCCTCCTAAACAACTGTAAAACACCTCAAAAAAATTCTGGAGCATCAGAACACATAAAAGGATGAGGTGAAGCAGTTTTCTAGATCAAGACAAATTAGAAGGCTAGCAGAAAGGAATGTACAAAGTAATAATAACAAAAATATTTATAGCAATTTCTCTAATAAAGACCCCATTCCTCAAATATAAAGAGAATTGAGTTAAATTTATAAGAATGTAAGTTATTCCTTAAGTGATATCTGGTCAAAGGATATGAACAGGCAATTTTCAAATAAAGCAATCAGTGCTATCTGTAGCTGTGTATATAGTCTGTCACATAGGATGAAAACAGTGCAATCCAAGAAGGCCATGCCCTAGCAAAGTACCAACAGCAGAAACAGCAGCTTCCTGAGCTTTCATTCTACAGATGGTAAGGGATTCAGAAAACTGGCCAGAAGATTACAGGAGCTTCTTTGTTGGCACTGGAATCAAGACTCTGGTGCATGCCCCTAAGTGAGTTATGGTCTCAATCCCAGAGTGAGGATGATCACTAGTAGACCAAAGCTTGAGGTTGAAGGGGAGCAGGGGCCCTGATCACAGTTCCAGGGTGGAAAACAATGCCTGTGCTCCCCAACAGACCAGGTAATAGGACAAAAAAATAGTAAACACACATTTCCTTAGATCATACAACCTCAGAAGAATTGAAAATTAGCAGACTGCCAGATATACTTCTGAAAACAGCTGCCGAAACATCTAAAGCATAGGACAGTGGTCCCTACACCTCGGGTGAAGAGCACAAAGTTTACATAGCTAAAAGTCAAGAAATGATCTGGAAAAATAAACATACAATAAAAAATATTCTGTCCATGTAAAGATATTGTGGTCACAGGGAAAATCAAAATAGAAACTCAGAAGAATACCATTTATCCCCATTCAGTTTTCTCCAGAGATCTGTCATGTCTAGCCTCTCTAAAATTCTATTTGCCTCCTTAACTTCCTTCTTGTTTATTTTGAGATTAGATTTATCAAGTTCAGACAGGGGGAAATTGAGGTACCCCACTAGTATCGTTTTGCTATCTATTTCCTTCTCTAATTCCCTTGACTTTTCCTCTAGGAACTTGGATGCTATACCGCTTGGTGCATATATGTTAAGTAATGATATTGCTTCATTCTCGATGGTGCCTTTTAGCAGGATGTAGTTTCCTTCCTTATCTCTTTTAATTAGATCTATTTTGGCTTTTGCTTTATCTGAGATAAGAATTGCTACCCCTGCTTTTTTTACTTTAGC
>JAQQSW010001876.1:0-15557 GCA_028646575.1 Pseudocheirus occidentalis
AGTGTAGAAGCTGCCAGGTCCTGGGTTATCCTGATAGTGCTTCGGCAGTATTCAAATGGTTTTCTCTTGGAAGCCTGTAATATTTTCTCCTTTAACTGGTTATTCTGGAACCTGGCAATAACATTTCTAGGAGTTTTCTTTTGGGGATCTTTTTGAAGAGGTGATTGGTGAATTCTTTCAACCTCTATTTTGCCCTCTGGTTCTAAAATATCAGGACAATTTTCCTTGAGGATTTCTTGAAGGATGATTTCTAGGCTCCTTTTTTTAAATCATGGCTTTCAGGTAGTCCAGTAATTTTTAAATTGTCTCTCCTGGAGCTATTTTCCAGGTCAGTGGTTTTTCCAAAGAGATTATTTCACATTGCCTTCTATTTTTTCAGTTGTTTGGATCTGTTTGATAGTATCTTAATTTCTCATAAAGTTATTAGCTTCCATTTGCACCAATCTAATTCTGAAAGAATTATTCTCTTCAGTGAGCTTCTGAGATTCTTTTTCCATCTGGGAAATTCAGCTTTTTAAGGCATTCTTCTCCTCATTGGCTTTTGGAGCCTCTTTTGCCATTTGAGTTAGGCTATGTTTTAAGGTGTTATTTTCTTCAGTCAGGTTATTGATTTGCTTTTCATGATTTTCTTGCATCATTCTCATTTCTCTTCCCAATTTTCCCTCTACTTCTCTTACTGGATTTTCAAAACCCTTTTTGAGCTCCTCCATGGCCTGTGACCAGTTTGTATCTTTCTTGGAAGCTTTTGGTGCAGGAGTTCTGACTGTGTTGTCTTCCTCCTCTTTGATGCTTTGATCCTTTTTGTCCCTCCCAAAAGGAATCTAAAGTTGGATTGCTGTGCTTGCCTTGCTTCCTTTGCTTGCTCATGGTTGCCACTCAATTACTTGACTTTTGAGCTTTATGCCACAGTAGAAATCTGCTTCCAGAGAGGAAAGCTTTGTCCCAAGTTGTTGGGGTTTTCACAGTTGCCGGAGCTATTAGTTGGGTGCCCTCTCTGAAGCCTCCACGGGCTCTGGCACCTGGCCACACACCCCAGGACCTCCACCCAAGACAGTGATCCAGATCCAAGCAGGTTAAAGAAAGAGCAATTACCCCTCAGAATGGTCTCTTGGTTCCCCTACTATCTGCAGGCCAGGAGCTCTGAAGCAGCCACATTGAGGCAGCTGCATGGCCACTGTGCCTGAGCTGCTTCTCCCTTCCAGGGGCAGATGCCAGACCACACTATCAGTCTCCCTATTCACAAACTCCACACTGACCTTTTATATTGCCTTTGGCATTTATGGGTTGATAATTCTGGAAATACCCACAGCTGCTGGTGATCCACTCTCCTGAAGTCCCTCTAGCCAAGGCTGATGAGGACTCCCTGGGGCTAAAACCATGGGCTTAGGCAGGGTTGGGCTCTGCTCCCAGCATGCTGTGATGGACCCTTCCTGCCGGCCTGCCAAACTACCTTCAGTGGGAGATTTGTTTCTCTCTGTCACTTTGAGGGTTCTGTAGCTCTAAAGTTTGTTTATAGTCAAATTTTATAGGTATTTGAGGTGGTTATGGGGGGAGCTCATGAAGTTTTCCTGCTGTTATGTAGCCATCTTGGCTCCACCCCTGTAAAATGGGGGATTCTTAATCAGGAGTCCATGAACCTAAAAAAAATTGATACCTGTATTTCAACATAATTAATTTTTGTAATAACAATAATATCTAGTATTTATATAGGCTGGTTATTGGCACCAAGGAGGCTGGGCCACCAGGCAGAATTCACATGGGAAGACTTCTGTGAACTGATGAAAAATGAAGTGATAAGGATCAGAAAAACAATATATACAGGAGTTGTGATATAAACCAAACAATCGAATGAGACTGAATGTGTGACTGTAATGACCAAACTTGGTTTTGGAAAAGAGCTGAGGAAATGCAGAGGTGGAGGACTGTGGGTGCGTAGTATTCCATATGCTCTCAGCTACAGTAGATGAGCCTATTGACTCCATCCATACAGAGATCCCCTTCACCCCCTCACAGATTTTATCGTCAGACTGGTGATCTCGTTGGTGGAACTCAGTGGATAAATTCCCTTTTTTCCTGATGTAAGTGGGACTGTGACTCACTGTCTTAGAGAATTGCCTAGATTCCTGAGAAGTCAGGTGAATGATCTGGAATCACACAACTAATATATGTCAGAGGCAGGATTTGACCCCAGGTCTCCAGAGACAGCGAGGTGGTATAGGGAATGGAACGCCTGACCTAGTGTCAGGAACACCTGAGTTCAAAATCAGCCTCAGAAGTTTACTAACCGTGTGACACTGGATAAAAGGGTATGATAATAGTACCTGCCTCCCAGGGTCGTTGTAAGGACGAAAACAGGTGATTGTAGAGCACTTAGTACAGAGTCTGGTATACAACAGGTGCTTCATAAATGTTTGTTTGATGATTCCGCTCTATGCCTGGCTTTGAGGCTAGGTCTCTCTTCTTCCATCACCCCTTTACCTAATCTCAGGTTACCTTTCTCTTTCTTCTTCTCTTCCTTCCACTGCAGCTTGAAGATTAATTCTTTCTTCTTGTCTCTCTTCACAGACCACACACTCTACATGACCAGAGGCCATTCTCCAGACCTTATTCCCAAGAAGATAGAACACAGGGAAATGTCAAGAAGAAGGTTTCATGTAAAGGGGAGAGAGCACAGAAGGTTCCATACAAACTCAACTGCATGACGCCAACGTCACCAAGGTAACCTTTAACAACAGATCCATATTTCTAGGGGCATCAAATGGCGGCTTATATCCCAGCAAGTCCTACTCACTTCCTCTTTGTACTAGAGCAGAGAGGGGTCCCTCAGAGATGGTGTGGTACAATGCTAGAATCAGAATCAGGAGGACCTACATTCAAATCCAACCGCAGGCACTTCCTAACTGTGTGACCCTGGGCAAGTCACTTTGCCTCAGTTTCCCCATCTGAAAAATGGGGGAAATACTTGTCCTACTTATCTCAGAGTTATTGTGAGGATCAATGAAGCAATGTAGGCAGAGTGCCTTAAAGCACAATACAGGGTGTCCCAAAAGTCTTAGTCTGTCTCAAACTTAAATATCCTCTTTAAATGATTCGTCTTAAAGCTTCACTAAGACTTTGGGACACTCTATATAACCATCAGATGTTATTTCTACTTGATGATTTGGGTTTCTGCACTATGTTGTTGAAATGGATTTTGTCCATCTTTCCCCTTTTGCTTCTCTCTGGAGTACTCCTTCCATTTCGAGCCTCGAGGGTGGCTTGGCTTGGTCAGAGAGCTTGCCAAGATTTCTTTGGACTGGTTTAGTCCCCACTGCTTTCCCCTCCTTTATGAGATGACGCTACTCATAATTGCCCGTCATCTGCTTCTCCATAAGATGTTCCAGACAAGTTAATATTCTAACTAAGTAATGTTTTGGGAAGAGAAAAGGAATGAGCCTGTGCTAAGCACTTTTTACAAATATTAACTCATTTGCTCTTCACAACAACTCAGTGAGCTAGGTACTATGATTATTTCCATTTTACAGTTGAGGAAAATGAGGCAGGCAGAAGTTAAGTGACTTATCCAGAGTCATACAGCTTGAAAGTATCTGAGGCCATGTTTGAAAGAAGGTCCTCTAGACTCCAAGGTCAGTTCTCTATCCACTGAGCCACCAATCCGCTAATAAACCTTTTCTCCATAATCCTGCCTCTCCTTCAAACTGTTTTGTTTTTGCTGTTGAGTTGTTTCAGTCACGTCTAACTCTTTGTGACCCCTTTTGAGGTTTTCTTGGCAAAGAGACTGGAGTGGTTTACCATTTCCTTCTCCAACTCATTTTATAGTTGAGGAAACTGAGGCAAACAGTTAAGTGACTTGCCCAGGGTCACCCAGCTAATAAGTGTCTGAGGCTGGATTTGAACTCAAGAAGATGAGTCTTCCTGATTCCAAACCCAGTGTTCTATCCACTGAGTCACCTAGCTGCCCTCCTCCAAACTATGCTAAATTCTTTACAAATATTGTTTCATATGATCCTCACAACAGCCCTAGGATGTTGATGCTAATTTCATTTTACAGATGAGGAAACTGAGACAAAAGTTAAGTGACTTGCCCAAGGCCACATAGCTGTCAGTGTTTGAGGCTGAATTTGGACCTAGGTCTTCCTGACTCCAGACCCAGTGCTCTATCCACTGCACCAACAGTTGCAGCTTTCAGGCAGCCATTTCTCTCCATTTGGACCAGTAGTTAGGTGGCTTGTCATTAAGGTGCTTTCTGTTTTATTTTGGTCTCCTTGTTGTGACAATTAATTTAAATAGGATGAAACTGAGTGAATTTATTATGCTTGTTGTCAGTGTCATTTCTGTTGTCCATTTCCCATATCTAAATTTATAATAGCTTGTTTAAAAATGCAGGGTTAAATAATTTCAATTGTATACCTTTATCTGTTTCTCATTGGTCTGTCTTTTCTATTAATTCTGACTTTAGCTCTGACCATACACAAATAGCTGACTCAGAGATAACTTGTACGTGAGTAACAAGTCTTTTTTGGCCTATTAAAAATACAATGTTATTCTTTATGGTTTTATTTGGTACTCATTATTCCTTGTGCCTACCAATTATTTTTTTAAGAAAGTATTCATGATACAGGGGTGTTAAATTACATATATTTGGCCTGTCTCATTTCTTTCTTCACAAAGATTAATTCAAATGTCCCATTGTGGCATTGTGACCCTGGTTTATTGAGGATGACACCAGTGTCCCACAAATTTAGACAGCGTCTTCCATGTTGGAAGGACTTCAAGGATGGCCCCAGTATTGGCCTGAGTGTTTTCTGAAGCCTAGCCTAGCTAATTAGTGACAGGGGACCTCATCAGCAGGCCAGCCACCTGGTGGTAGAATTTTTTTGGCCAAGGCAACCCCTGAAACCAAGAAAAGTACCAAATGGCCCTCAGTAATCTGGAGTAGCCTCCCACTCAAGTCAATTTGCAGGAGAGGAGGCAAAGGTTGGCAAGAATAATCTATCAATGAACTTCAGTTTGACTGTTGGTCATCTAAGTGAGAGATCCTTGTCCGATGACCAACCAGGGGACATATCACTAGAGGAGTTTGATAGTATCTTGATATAATGAAACCAGAAGAAGAAAGTTGCTGCTGCATAGAAAGACAGCTCATGAATAGTACTGGAAAAAATAGTAACAAAATTCATCTGGAAGAACAAAAGATAGGAATTGGCCACCTGAAGTTAAGATCATTTCATAGGACATGTACTAAAGAAAACTATTTGGAAACAAAAAAGAAGGAAATGCATGAAAATAATTTCAGCTGACACACATTGACATTGATTGATGTGGATGAAGTGGTCAAGACATTCTGGGAAGAAACTTATGGAACCCTGATGCTTGGTGACTGCACTGAAAAGGCAGGAAAAGTAAGGACAAGGAGAAATATAAGGCAACATATGTGAAAATAATACAATAATTAAGAAAAATTATGTGGAATAGGAGGTGGGATTAGTTTCTATAGTGCCTCAAAGATAATATTATTAACCATGTCTCCCATCTGGTATCTTTCTATTTTTAGACAACTATTTTAAATAATAATTTATTTTTCCCAATTACATTTAAAAACAACTTTTAACATTCATTTAAAGATTTCTTAATTCCAAATTCTCTCTTTCTTTCCCTTCCCTTCCTCTCCCAAAGACAGTAAGCAATTCGATATACATGAGCAATCATGCAAAACATATTTCTATATTAGTCTTGCTGCAAAAGAAAATACAGAACACCTCCACTCCTCCCCCCCCCAAAAAAGAAATAAAGTGAAAAATAGTCTGCTTCAATCTGCAGTCAGACGCCGTAAGAACTTCCTCTGGAGGTAGATAGCATTTTTCATCATGAATCTTTTAGAATTGTTTTATATATTGTTGTTAGGGTTAGGGTTAGTGCTGGGACACGAATTAGGGTTAGGGTTATGATGCTAAGTCATTCGCTATTGATCATCATACCATATTGCTCATCCTGTGTACAATGTTCTCCTGGTTCTGTTCACTTCACTTTGCATCAGTTCATCTAAGTCTTCTCAGGTTTTTTCTGAGAGCATCCTGCTTGTAATTTCTTACAGCCCAGTAGTATTCCATCACACCCATACACCACAACTTGTTCACCCATTCCCCAATCAATGAGCATCCCCTCCATTTCCATTTCATTGCCGCAGTGACAAAAACTGCCATGAACATTTTTGTACAATTTTCTCTATTCACCACCTATTGATGAACCAGAGAGAATCCAGAAAAGAGTACAAGGGTGGTGGAAGCCCTTCAGATCATAATATATGCGGTTTGGCTGAAGGAAGTGGAGCTCCTGGAGAACAGAAGACGACAGGGAGACATGATAACAGCTAACATTTATGTAATGCCTACTATATGCCAGGCAACCTGCTAAGCAATTTACAAATACTATCTCATCTGATCTTCACAACAACCTTGCTGTTATTATCCCCATTTTACAGATGAAGAAACTGAGGCAAACCAAAGTTAAATGACTTGTCCAAGGTCACATAGCTAGTAAGTATCTAAAGAAAGTAAATATTAACTGTTTCTCTTTGGGGTCTTCCCCTCCCAGTTTATTATTTTTATTATTTAATTATTTTTAAAAATTGATTTATTTAGGCAGTAAGTAGGATTGGGGAATTCATGCGGAGGTCGGAGTTGTGTCTGGTCTGAGGGCAGAAGACTAAGACCATTTGAAGGAGACACGGCTGCTAAACTGTTTGAAGCTGTTGGCAAGTTTGGCCCGGGCTTAGCTGTTGTAGGAGGAGTTGTCGACTCTGCTTCATATGATGTGGATGCTGGCCACAGAGCTGTCATCTTTGATAAGTTCCGTGGAGTCCAAGACATAGTTGTAGGGGAAGGGACTCATTTTCTCATCCCGTGGGTACAGAAACAATTATTTTTGACTGCCCTTCCCGGCCACGGAATGTCCCAGTTATTACTGGTAGCAGGGATTTACAGAATGTCAGTATCACTCTGCGTCTTCTCTTCCGACCTGTTGCCAATCAGCTGCCCCGAATCTTCACCTGCATTGGTGAAGACTACGATGAGCGAGTGTTGCCGTCCATAACCACTGAGATCCTCAAGTCAGTGGTAGCTCGATTTGATGCTGGAGAATTGATCACCCAGAGAGAACTAGTCTCCGGGCAAGTGAGTGACGACCTCACAGAGCGAGCGGCGACCTTTGGGCTCATCCTAGATGACGTTTCTTTGACGCATCTGACCTTTGGGAAGGAGTTCACGGAGGCAGTAGAAGCCAAACAGGTGGCTCAGCAGGAAGCAGAGACGGCCAGATTTGTAGTGGAAAAGGCTGAGCAACAGAAGAAAGCAGCCATCATCTCAGCTGAGGGTGATTCCAAAGCGGCCGAGCTGATTGCCAATTCGCTGGCCACAGCGGGAGATGGCCTGATAGAGCTTCGTAAGCTGGAAGCCGCAGAGGACATTGCATACCAGCTTTCCCGATCTCGGAACATCACCTACCTGCCTGCTGGACAGTCGGTGCTCCTCCAGCTTCCCCAGTGAGGCCTGTGGCCCCACTGAGCCTACTCCACTCAGCCGTAATCTAATCCATAGCCTTCTTGTCCCCCCTCACCCAAAATCACTGTGAGATTTAATGATTTGGTTTAAGCAAAGGAAATAAAATTAACATCACTTTGGGAAAAAAATTGATTTATTTACTTTATTATTTTTTATTAAAAGGGTCATACTTTGACTCACTTCTTACTTGTTTACTTATTTATTAATTTGTAGTTTATGCCATTCAGTACTATAAGCTTTTAAGCTACAAATTTTCTCTCCCTCCTTCTCCTCCCCTTCCCCACCTATGGTGGCATGCAACATGATATAGGTTCTACAAATACCTTCACAGTAAATATTAGCCAAGTTGAAAAGAAGGAATGAACAATGAGAAAGCAACAAAATAAAACAAAAAGGAGAGAGAGCAAGTAGTTTCCTTCAGTCTGCATTCAGACTCTGTAAATATTTCTCTGGATGTGGATACCCTTTCCATCATGAATCCTTTGGAGTTGTTGCACAGCCTTGCATTGCTGAGAGAAGCCCAGTCTATCAAAGTCATCGCAGATACCATATGTCTGTAATTGCATACAATGTTCTCGTGGTTCTGCTCTCTTCATTCAGCATCAGCTTATATAAGTCGCTCCAGGTTATTATGAAGTCTGTCTGCTCATTTCTTATAGCACGATAGTATTCCATTACATTCATATACCACAACTTGTTTAGCCATTCCCCGATTGATGGGCATCCCCTTGATTTCCAATCCTTTGCCACCACAAAAAGAGCTGCTATAAATATTTTTGTACATATGGGTCCTTTTTCCACTTCTGTGATTTCTTTGGGATATAGTCCTAGAAGTGGTATTGCAAGGTCAAAGGGTATGAATATTTTTATAGCCTTTTGGGCACAATTCCAGATTGCTCTCTAGAATGGTTGGATCAGTTCACAATTCCACCAACAATACATCAGCGTTCCAATTTTCCCACATCTTAACAGCATTTATCATTTTCCTGTTTTGTCATGTTAGCCAATCTGATTGATAAGATGTGGTATCTCAGAGTTGTTTTGATTTGCATTTCTCTAATCAATATTGACTTAGAGCATTTTTTCATAAGATTATAAATATCTTTAATTTCTTCCTGTGAAAACTGCCTGTTCATATTCTTTGACCATTTATCACTTATGGAATGACTTGTATTCTTATATATTTGACTCAGTTCCCTGCATATTTTAAAAATGAGGCCTTTATCAGAGACACTGGTCTTCAGCATTGGCTCAATGGCCAACATCAAGGATGTTACAATGGGGATTATTCTGCAGCCAGCATTCTGTTGGGTAGCCCAGGATGGCCCTTCTGGCTCTGACATTCTTCAGTCATTCAAGGAGAAGGAGCATGGGGGGAAGGGTCCTCCATTTAGATCCCAAGAACTCAATTTTGCTACTTACTAGTTGTATTATTGGGAAAATCATTTCTGTAAAATGAGGAAAGACCTCAACGTTCCTCATGGAGCGAGTGACAATGAAACAGAGAGATATATGCTTTAGGAAGACTTTGGGTGAAGATTCAGGCACCCCACCTCTTTTCTCTGTCCTGAGGGAAGGGCACCCCAGCCTTGAGAGCCGGGCAGAGCTGGGATGGAGTGAGACAAGGGGGACTGGCAAGCAGGCCAGTTCCTGATTGGATGGTGGGTGCCTGGGGGAGGGGAGGAAGCACAGATGTAAATAGTTGTCCAAGATGATTTATGGAAACTGGCTGGGGGGAAGCCATAGGACAAGAAAATGGCCTGAGTGTAAAACTGGGGGGAGGGGAAGCTGGAGGCAATATAAAAACAAGACATTGGAGAGGATGTGACTTCAGTCTGGCCAGTATCCTCCACTGGCTGGATTTTTTTCCCTTTCCTTCTCTTTTTCTGATTGGCAGTAAGATGGCAAAATGTATTCCTTGTGGGGAGGCTGCCCGACCTTGGGGAGAAATCCAACTCAAAGACCTCGAACCTAGGAGAGATGGGGAGGAAAAGGACCAAGAGCAACCGCCAACCAAGTCCTAGAAAAAGAGAATGAATAATAATCTGGCCTCCAAAATGAGGGTTTGGAGCTCTTTGTTTTGCTTTTTTTTGTTGTTGTCATATGCTAGGTTTGTTCTAGCCAATGGGTCATGAGATCTGCTCTCAGTTTGGATAAGGAATGCCTTCAATAATCCAAAGGATTATTCATTTATTGGGAAGGGTGCTCCCTCCACAGGTACAGATTGCAGCCACACAGTCAGAAGATACTGTGGCTAAAAACAGTCACCCCACTGGTGGCCTCCCATCTGATAAAGAGGCTTTCAGTCTTCAGCTAAACTGGGGTAGAGTAGTGGATAGAGCACCAGGCCTGGAGTCAGGAAGACCAGAGCTCAAATGTGACACTCACTAACTGTGTGACCCTGGGCTAGTCGCTTGACCCTGTTTGCTTCAGTTTCCTCATCTATAAAATGAGCTAGAGAAGAAAATAGCAAACCATTCCAGTATCTGTGCCAAGAAACCCCAAATAAGGTCACAAAGAGTTTGAAATGATTGAATAAGCTGGTTATTAAACAACAAGCAAACTAATCAGTTCCTAGGATTAAGCTGGGACTCTTTCAAGCTTGATAGGGTCTTTCAGAACTTCCTTTCTTGTCTCACCGGCTTAGGAATCTCATACTCTCCAGGACAGGACTGCAGGGGGCACAAAGCTGTCAAAGGCACCTGGACTTTTGCCTCATTGATCCCCCTGGTGCCCCCAGTAAATGCCATTTTCAAACACTACCTTCATTCACATAAGAGAGTATTTGTGATGTATTTGGAAATAAGTGTGAGCTGAGTCAGCATTAGTCAGGGTGAGTCAGGAAGACCAGAGTTCAAGTTTCAGCTCTGTGTGACTCGGGGCAAATTACTCAATCTCTCAATTGCCCAGGCAACTCTCCAAGACCACAAGGTGCAAAATAGTTACTCATCTACACTGGCAGAGGATCTTCCTCACCAGAACTTCCCTATACCAGTAAAATCACATGTCTAGTCTCAAAAGATACACAGGTAGATGGACACAGAGATGGATAGATACAGAAAAATATAGCGATAAAAATAGATGATTGAGAGCCAGAGAGAGAGAGCTAGAGAGACACAGTGACAGAGACACAGAGACAGAGAGAGGGAGACAGAGAGACAGAGAGAGGGAGACAGAGAGAGATAGAAAGAGAAAGAGTCAGAGACAGATAGAAAGAAGAAAGAGAGAGAGAGAGAAAGAGAGAGAGAGAGAGAGAGAGAGAGAGAGAGAGAGAGAGAGAGAGAGGGAGAGAGAGAGAAGTTTGCCTATGGATGCAGCACCTCTGGATCACTTCCCCAATTTGCACTCTCAATCATGGGTTCCTAGGGAGAGGCTGCTATTTCCAAATTCTAGGGGACCCTGTGACCTTAGAAGTGATGGAGCCCTGACTTCCCATTTAGTAGTCAGGTAGAAGACACAATTAATTCAAAGCAATGTCATTTATTAACATCACATAGTAGGAAAAGTAGCTACAAAACATTTTCAGTGATAGAATGAGGTAAATGATCTCACATAAAAGAGGCATGAAAAAGCTGTTACAATGGAGGGGAAGAGCAGGAAGGTGAAAGGGAATGGGACAACCTTACTCTCATTGGATTTGGCTTAAGGAGGGAATAACATACACACTCAGTGGGGTATCTTAGCCTACAGGAAAGTAGGAAAGAAGGGAATAAGACGGAGGATGATAGAAGGGAGGGCAGATTGGGGGAGAGGGTAGTTTGAAGCAAACACATTTGAAAAGGGACAGGGTCAAAGGAGAAAATAGAATAAGTGGGAGGTAGGATAGGACAGAGGGAAAAGTAGTTAGACTTTCACGACATGACTGCTATGGAAATGTTTTACACAATTACACATGTATAACCTATATTGAATTGCTTGTCTTCCTAGTGAGGGTGGGTGAGGAGGGAAGAGGGGAGAGAATCTGGAACTCAAAGTTTTAAAAACAAATGTTAAAAATTGTCTTTACATGCAACCAGGAAATAAGATATACAGGCAATGGTATTGAAATCCGTCTTGCCCTATAAGAAAGTAAGGGGGAAAGGGAGAAGGAGCAGATGGGGGAGATATAAGAGAAGGCAGCCTGAGGGAAGGGGTAATCTGTATGCTTTCCATCTTGGGGTGGAGGATAGGAGAGAGATGGGGAGAAAATTTGGAACTCAAAATCTTGGGGAAATGAAGGTTGTAAACTAAAAATGAAAAATAAATTCTGGGGAAAAAATTCTCATTGTAAACCTAAAGTGAATTTCCCACAAATCATCCATGAGAAGAGTGGGAACAAAGTTCAAGTACAGTAGTAGTGAGATATATGTATAGGCTCAGACCATGCTTGTGGTCCTACAGGGTCCCAGTGCCCTTCTGCTTTCCCTTTTGCATTAGGTGGGTAACTTCAGCAGCAGTACAATAGCAAGATTACTAGCAGCAGCAGCAATGGCAGTAGCATAGGGGTAGAAGGAGGCAGGGAGAGGAGGAGGAAGAAGAAGAGCAGCAGTATTCCCAGACAGTGTATGGGAAGTCTGGGATGCTGCTGCAGCCATTCCCAAGTAGATGAATGAGATTAAAACATAATTTGGAAATATTTAACAAAAATAAATAATATAATGGAACGCGGATAAGGATAATGTCATTGTATAGTTTCTAAGTCACCACATGCCCATAGGGATCCTTGGGTCTGGTTCAGGGGCCCCTCCTATATGGGTTTGACTCCATTGAGAGCCGGCCCCTGGACCAGCCCCTGGCCTACAGGCAGTGACTGAGGAAGAGGATTTGGGAATTGAGATTCCCTGCTTCTGAACCTTTGCTGCCACCTTTGCCCCCTCTCTGTTGGCTCCATTTTTACCTTTTCCCTAATGCAATTTGTCCTCCAAGGCTCTGATAAAATGCCCCTCCCCTCTCACAGCTCTAGGAGGAAAGAGGGGAAGGAGGAAGAAGAGGAGGAAGAGGAGGAGTGATAGGGGAGGAGGGGGAGGCAGACTCATCCAGAGCTTTACAGTTTAAATAGTTAATAACATGATACACTGAAAGGGAAAGTATACTGACTTGGGCCTAGAGGGGTCCTATGAACTGGGTTTGAATCCCTGTTCTGACATTTGAGACCTACTTGAGTAGAGATGAGTCATTACCCTTGTCTGACCTGTGATCAATATATGGAGACTGCTTCAAGGTTGATGCTGTGTTGTCCAGGCGCTATCTCATCGAACCCTCCCAACAGCCCTGGGAGATAGGTACAGTGATTATTCCCATTTTAGAGGTGAGCAAACCGAGGTTCCTAGAATTGAATGGGTGGCCCAGAGACGCCTGGTGAGTGCCCGGGAGGGGCTTTGAAGCCCCAATTTCAGAAGACTCTCCCCTGTGCCACACGCTCATGCAAGGCATGTTGTGATCTATGGCAGGGTGGGGGAGGCACCATCTTCACCCGCAGTGGCTGCCCCTTGGTTTTTTCTCTCCTCTTACCGATGCTGTCTCTCAGATTTCCCCAGACTTCTGGCTATCTTTCCCCAGGTTTTATTCAGGAACTCCCCAAGGGCACCAGAGGTTTGGGGGGATCCCGGTGCTGGTGTGGCCCTTTGTAGGCCATGGGCTCCCTAGGGCAACCAATCAAGACCATGAGGGGAGAAAAAAAGGCAAGGAGAGATGGGAGCATCCTTACCAGGCCCTCATCTCCCCCAAGGCCTCCCTCTCAGCTGTCTCCTGAGAGGAAGAAGTAAAAGGCGGGGCCGGGAATGAGCCCAACATTTCTTAAGAGCCCACTATGTGCCCTACACTTTACTGAGTCTCATCTGATCTTCCCAACAACTCTGAGAGAAGGTGCCATTATTATTCTCCACTTTACAGTTGAGGAAACTGAGGCAGAGGTTGTGACATGCCCAAGGTAAGGTTTGGAGGCTAGATTTGAACTCAGGTGTTCCTGACTCCCGGATCACTGCATGTCTGCTGCCAAACCTAGACGTCCCATAAAGGAAAGAGCCAAAGAGAGGGGAGGCAGAGGCAAGGGCCCAGCCGCAGAGGTCCGTGCAGGGGCTCGGGGGCAGGCAGTAACTCGCTTCCCTCGTTCTCTGAAATCCCTTCCCAGCCTGTGTACGGGGGCAGCTGAGGGACTCCTGTCCCGGCTCTCCCCCTGACACCCTGCACTGCCCTTCGGGAGGCACTTGGGACTCTGCTAGGACTCCTCTTCCAGCTGTCAAATCAGCAGAGTGATGAACAACCTGCTTAAAAGGGACTTTCTTGGGGGCTCACTCACAGGGAGATGCTCTTTGTCTAGTTCATTTTGGTCCTTGAATCTCCAGTGCCCTTTCCTAAAGGCATCCTCAAAGCCAAGGAGTGCTGGGATCAAGGATTGCCTCCCGCCCGCACTGGCTCCAGACTGTACAGCCTGCCCATGACTGTAGCTGTTTGTAGCCAGCACCCTGCAGGCCTCTCTTCTGATTTTTAAATTATTTATTTTATTTTTAATTTGTGGAATAAAACACTCATTTTCATAGCACAACATTTTAAAAATAGATTGCACATTAAACTGCAAATCTATTATGTACAATTGGCTATTCCTTTTAAAATATATAATAAAGTTATCATGTAAATTTCTTTTTTTTCTTTCTTTTTTTTCCTTCTGATTAATGAGTCTCTGGAGCGGTCATGCCACATCATGAGGTGCCCTGGTTTTGCTTATTTCACTCCTCAATCATCCCTTCTCCTTGAGTACCCTCCCATTCCTCCCAGCCCCCCTTTATATCTCATCTCCCCCCCCCCATTAAAATGGGTTTAAGGACCTTGAGGTCAGGGATGGTCTATTTTGTTTGTATCGGTATCTTTAATACTTATCACAGTCCTGGACACATACGTACTTAATAAACGATTTATACCTGCATGCCCCAAGATAAGTCAACCTCTTATCGTAGTCAATAATTTTCTTTTTTTTTTTGGAGGGCAGTTGGGGTTAAGTGACTTGCCCAAGGTCACACGGCTAGTTTTTGTGTTAAGTGTCTGAGTCCGGATTTGAACTCAGGTACTCCTGACTCCAGGGCCCGTGCTCTACTCACTGTGCCACCTAGCCACCCCAGTCGATAATTTTCTAAGGACATGAGTTGCTCTGAATGTAGTGATTAGCTTAGGGAGAGGGAGTTTACGCACCTGGAAGTTCACTAGAACAGTGCAATCCTAGACCCAGTCCCCATCCACACCCCTTCCTAGCATAGGCCCTGGCATATGAAGACTTGTGGAGTTGAATCCAGTTCATTGTGGCCTCACCTACAGGGCATGAAGCCAAGGGCCATGAGGACACAAATAAGGCTTGTCAGCGGCCTGAGCAGGTGGCCCAAAGTCCATCCTCTGCCTTAGGAATATGACTCCCCTTCGAACCATTCTGACCTCTCTCCAAGGTAGCTCGTATCACCTGTTCAAAAAGCAGGGCTGCATGGGACACATCTTAGAAAGGTCTGGGCCCCAAATGGAAACTGCTGAGCCTTCTTCCCCCCTCCCTCCCTTAATCCTGTACTACTTGTTCCCCTCCCCCTGCCCCCCAAAGCGTTTATCCTTGGTGATCCTCATGACTTATTTCCTCCCAATATTACTCTCATTCATGACACTTTAAAGGTATTTAAAAATAACCAGATCAATTTGTTTTACAACTCTAGAGCAGACTAGGGACCTGTGATTTCACTGGAATGGGGAACTCCAAGGTAAGGAAATTCCCTCTACTAGTGCAGGTTGTCACCTTCTAGGTAATTTATAATCATCGAGAGCTGCCTAGAGTCTAGTGACTTGACTAAGGTCACACAGCCAGTGGATGTCAGAAGGCAGGACCTGAACCCAGGATTTCCTGACTCTTCATTCCCTATACCACACTAGCAGGTTTAGGACACATTCTGGTATATTTTACTGTTCTGTTCAGTGTCTTCCTCGATCATCACATCTATCATGGCTTCCAGGGTGACTTCAGATACAAAGGTCATGGCAGGGGAGCAG
>JAQQSW010001877.1:0-15550 GCA_028646575.1 Pseudocheirus occidentalis
AAAAAAGAGAAAAAAGAGAAAAAAAGATTAAATGAGATATTTGTAAATGCCTTTGTAAGCCCTAAAGCACTGTATAAATGCCCATTATGATTAATCATAAATTAAACAAACAGAAAAATAAATAGGTATGTCTGGGCATACCTCAGCTTTGTAGCTCAAAGCTTCCCACCCTTACCCATACCTTACTTAGTAAATTTGCATTACGAGAGCATCTACAAGTTGCTTTGGATTGAAATAAACTTCTTGCTCCCAGAGGAGGATGCTGAAGCAACTGTTAATATTAATTTTGCAAATCCTGATTCCTTGTTTATTATTATTATCATTATTTTTTTTCACATTGGCTTACAAGCTCCCACCACAGTCATGGTAAGATTAAATGAAGGCTAGAAACTGAATTCTAGGGACCAAAATACCAGACAGTCAGATCTTTAATTCTGGGAGATTTTGCCTGAACTCATTCAGCTCCTTTGACTCCTATCTTGAAATTTCTTTTCTGAATAAGGGCCAAAAAGAGCTACATTTTCTGAAAGCTGCACAGTCTTGCTTAGTGTCTCTGGAGGTCCTTCTTCCTGGAGTGCAAACACACCTTCACAAACTCTGAAATGAGGCACCCAAAGGGCCTCAGAGCTTTGACCTGGAAATCCAGGCCTGATTCTGCAGCTCATATATAACACTCACTCAAGTCAATGGGAACCAAGCACATAAGAGCTTTGGGATTTGGCCTGAAACATATAGAATATCCCATCAATTGTGCATGCTTGATCTTCATCAGCCATCTCGGTTTTCCCAGGCAAATGGAAGTTGTCTATCTAATTTTTGCCCTTAAAATATCAAATGCATCCACATTTCCTTTACTCTTCCTCTTGTGAACTCTGTGCTAAAAATGAATATGAGTAACGATCCGTTCTCACTTCAGCAACTCAAGTTGTATCCCGGCTCCAAGATTGAATCTTGTAGGACACATATAAAATATTCCTTTCAATCTGCAACTTTTTACCTGCATATCTTATCCTGTGAATATTTCCATTGGAAACAGATCTTAGTGCAGTCAGATGCTTTCAGTGGGCAGACAGTGGGATCTAAAAATCTGCAAATGTTGTGGCTATTGGATCTGAGGTACATTGGTTCATTTACCACCACTGATATGCTTTTGTGGCCCTCATACAGCCTAGCTCAACCCATGGCCCTTAATAAAGACCATGGTGTGCCTAGAATAACCTGTAAGGTTTGTAATAACCACCGGCTTTCATGACAGCCACAGGGCACTGTAACCAAACTGATCCTGTCCACGGGCTGTAGCACCTTCCCAACATCCACTTTTAATGATGCTGCAGAAAGTGCTTGAAGTAGGATGGGGGTAGGGAATGGAGGAGGGGGTGGAATTCTGCCTAATTCTGCCAAGAGTTTATCCAGGGCAACTCACACAGTCATGGAGTCTCAGAATTGAAAGGGTCCTCCAAGGCTACCAAGTCCAACTGTAATCATCTGAGGCTCTCTCTGTGATCTATTTGCAGAACACAGCTATTATAAGTAGACCCGGATGGAAGGGGAAACAAGGAGGTAAGTAACCTTCTCCTTTCTGTTGACTGGGGTAAGCTGGCCTAAATTTTTGAAAGCTTCTCTTACCCTAAACTGAGAATGGAGTATTGGTAATGAGGGAAAATTGATACTAAAGGGAGGCAGCATGATACAGTAGAATGAACTCTGTCTCTGCTCTCAGGTGACCTGAATTCAAATCCTACTTCTGAGGCTGCCTTCATGACTTTGAACAACTCAGATTTTCTTATTTGAAAAATGAGGATGTTGAACCAGATATCTTCTGAGGTCCCTTTCAGCTCTGGATTTGCAATCTTCCAGGAGGCAGCTAGTTCATGCAATGGGTAGAGCACTGGGCCTGGAGTCGGGAAGACCTGAATTCAAATCCAACCTCAGACGCTGACCAGTTTTAGATAGAGCATTAGAGCTGGAATAAGGAAAACCTAAATTCAAATCTTGCTTCAGATACTTATAGCTATGCTACTCTAAGCAAGTTACTTAGCCCCTGTATGCTTCAGGCTCCTCACTGTAAAATGAGAATAACAGTATTGTTGAAAGGATCAAATGAAGTAATATTTGTAAAGTGTTTAACATGGTGTATAGTAATTAGCAGGCACTTAATAAATGTTGATTTTCTTTTTTCCTCCCTCTATTCCTCCTTCCTTCCTCCCTTCTTTCCTTCCTTCCTTCCTTCCTTCCTTCCTTCCTTCCTTCCTTCCTTCCTCCCTCCCTCCCTTCCTTCCTCCCTCCCTCCCTTCCTTCCTTCCTTCCTTCCTTCCTTCCTTCCTTCCTTCCTTCCTTCCTTCCTTCCTTCCTTCCTTCCTTCCATCTCAGCAATGTCACAGCAGGTCCCCAGTCCCATGAAAATGAAAGGAAGCCCATTACACATGCCAGTCTTCTAATATATATATATATATATATATATATATATAGATATATGTATATATATATATTATGTCTGTAGATGCACAGAATGATGTGTGTGTGTGTGTGCGTGTGCGTGGTCCTTATCGAATAAGGGACACTTGCTAGGTTGATTCACTTGGGACATTAAAAATGGATAGGTGCATTTTCCACTTTCACAAGATGTGTCCCCATGGGATTGGGAAAATTGGCATCTCATGACAAAAAAGCAGTCATACTAAGGCTGTTGCTGATGGTGCCCACTGAGGGAAGGCTTCACCTGCCGTTTGGGAAAGATATTGACTATGTAAAAAGCAGAGAGACCAAAGGCACCCTATAAATCGTGCTCCATGTTTGCCAGGCCTGGCAGTAGTGCTGAGCTCAGTATTACCTACTAAAAAGCAATCAGAAACTTTGGAGGGACAGAGATTCTAAAAATCTGGGTCTCACCTATTGCACAATGCCATTTCCTGACCAATTCATCAATCCCATCCTATTCCATTGTCCTTTTTTCTGAGACCTGATAGCGCTTCCGAAGGGAGCCAGCCACGCATTTCCCATTCATCATGAAATAATGCAACATTTCATACATTTATAACAGTGGACATTACAACTGCACTATTAACTAAAAAACTTTCATTTATCTGAAGTTTTCCTTTATCTTTACCAAACAGATACCCAATATGACTGAGGATTTAATACCCTAAAGTTTAAGACCGGTTTGTAAACACAGTCCCCAGTGTCTGCTATTGATCTTTTGCTATTTTAATGCATTTTTACTGACCGACATGTCCTGTGGTAAAGAATATTGCCTAAATTAGTTATCTGATTGGTTCTTTTGATTAATGATGGCCCTGTGCTTCATTACACATGACAGCATGATCAGAATAATCACCACAGCTATACAAGCCCTGCCTGGCATTTTTTATTTCTTCATTTTTAAAGTTCATTTATAAAATTATTTAATGTATACGTCCTAAGTTGTAATTTATTTACATGACACTTTTTTCGATGGGAACTGTTGTACTGTGTCACAAATGGCTAAGAAAACAAGGTAAACTAGATGTACAGATCAATGTCTCTTGGCTCAAGGGGGAAAACACATCATCAAGATTCAGGAGCTGACCTTGTACCAAAGTCCAACTTGTCACAGAACAAACACTGAGGTACCCGACAAATCACCAGGAACGGTAGGACGTGTTCATAGGCAATCTCTTCGTCATATTCTCTCTGGGCTGAGATTTCAGCCTCTCCAATTTCCCATTCCTGAGCCTATTGTCCAGAGAGCCTGACCCCAAGGGTTGAGTCTGTCTTCATTAGTCCCATCTTCTAGGCTGACCACGCAGGTTCCATGTTGATGTGGTTCTACCTGGGTGGTGGGTCTGGCAGAATGGTGCTCTAGGCAAGCTTCATTGATGGCAGCTAATTCAAATAGACTAATATGAATCAGTGAGATGTCTAGAATAGAAACTTTAGAAAAGAAATGATGTTTTATCATTTTGGAAACATTCAGTGATCAGAATGAAACTAATCAAGTGCTGTCAAGTAGTCACCTTTAGGGAAACTTCTTGAGTGATTATGTTAGAATGTTTTGTAGTTAGCATGTCAGTTGTAGAAAGGTGGTAGTGCCTGTGTAAAAAGAGGGTCAGCCCTTCAAGTCAAGATATGAGTTCAAATCCTTTCTCTTCCATATGCTAGCTGGATGACCACAAACAATTCATTTCACACGTCAGTGACCCTGGCAATTCTCTAAGACATCATGTAGGCAATGAGGAGTTGATTTGGATCATTCTACTTTCCACACCAGTTAAACCACGGGTCTAGACCTTCTCTAACCCAGAAATCAATGTCTGGTTAATGAGCATAAATTTCAAGCTAGACTGCCCCTCAAAAGTTGTCTACTTCGACCCTACAGGTCAGGAGACCAAGGCCCAAGGAGGTTAAGTAACTTACCTGGTAGTAAATTTCAGAGGTAGTATTTGAACCTAGGTACTCTAATTCTAGAGCTATTGTTGCTGAGTGTCCTTCCAACAAATGTTTGTGATATGTCTGAGGATAACTCCTGTGTAAACTAAATTCTTACAGTGTTTGCTCCATTGAGAGGTTAAGTGACATTCACCGACACAGAGAGATGTGTGTGTGTGTATAGATAGATAGATAGATAGATAGATAGATAGATAGATAGATAGATAGATAGATAGATGATAGGTAATAGGTAGGTAGGTAGGTAGGTAGGTAGGTAGAGATATTACATGGAACTTGAACCAAGTTCTTCCTAACACCAAGGCCAATCCACTGTTGGTTCTAAGGATTTTAAACAGTCCTTCCTGCCCATTGTATCATTAAGAAAATATGGAAAGTCACAGTAAACATCAACCCCACTATTGTCTGAATTATGACAAACTGTGAATTAGGGGAGTCTGGATTCATGAGGACTGACTATATTACCAAACTGAGCTATTGCTGACCCCATGGGATTTGACAAAGCGCACCCGGCTCTCAACCCGATAGAAGTTTTCGGACAAGCCCCAACAATTCCAAGGCAACTTGATTAACCTCAGATGGCCTTCAAGAAAAGCATTAATTGGTCTAAATCAGACAAGCCCAGAGTTGTCCTGAACTTTGCTACCGTGAGGATGAGAGGCAGGTTGGCTCTGACTGCTTTCCTGTTTAGAATAGAAGACATGTGGGTTGGTCTCTTTTCTCCTCCCCTGTGGAGGAACCTTCCCTATCCTATCTCTGTCCCTCCAAAGTTTCTGATTGCTTTTTAGTAGGTAATCTGGGGAACAATTGATCTGTTTGAATTATAAGGGCACGTAAACCACCTCATGTCACAGTGATGAATGATTCAAAATTTCAAAAAGCAATCCAACATTTAACGATGGAAAAATGTTTAAATGGTGTCAGGCACTGAGTAAATGGCAGCTTTCTTTTCCCTTCTTCAGCCTCCTCTGCCAGCCTGTTTACACGATGTTGACAGATATTTTAGCATTTGCCAGGGAAATAATTTGAAGAGACTGGCTGTTTGCCATGAAAGAGTTCGACTTCTGCAGAAAGTCAGATGTATTCTATGATTGGTATTAGATGGCCATACAATAAAGGACAGACATTATACACCTGGACAAAAGGACCACTCTCTTTTTGCAAGCTGCGGTTCCATCACTTGCTGGCAGTTTCCCATCCTGTTAGGACCAGCTGTCTCTTTACCTAGTACATTCTAAGAAACCTTTTGCATCAGGCCAGATTTTAGAACTCTACTGCTTGGTGTTGTTGGAATTTATTTTATTTTATTTTATTTTATTTTATTTGCAATACTTGTAAACTATTGGCACCTGAGTAGTGTTGCCATGTTACACACACACACACACACACACACACACACACACACACACCCCACATGAAATATTTAAAAAGTTCAGCCTTCTCTATTCTACCTGAATTGCAAAGTAAATGGAAAAGCAAAAACATTAGCTCCTGAGTGAAAGCACTTACAATAAAATAAAGTGAATATTTTCCCCTGGACTTAATTAATGTTGTAAATAATGCCTCCATAACTTCTGCATGATGATTTGCTCTGTTATGCTATTAAAAAGTTCCGTTACGTCAGTTCACACAAGCAGTAGGCACTGGTTTCAACATTAAATAGGACTTCGGTTAAAAGTAAAATGCAGAAAATGATCCTTTTTTTTTTAAGTGATGGTTGCCTTGCAATGCTTTCTGTAGCATAAGATAAGCCAGCAAGTAAGATTATGTTGAATATGCAAGTTATATGTTAATATGATTAAATGACTAGTGGATTGCCCAACATAATCAATTGAAATATTCAACAACTTTGTGTTGAAATTGGAAAAAATTATTACCTTGAGGCTGCCAAGCCCATCATGCAGCTTTGCGTTTGCAATAATATGTCTTTACTTAGCATTTAAAACATATTTTTGACTTTAATAAAGCATGATTAGTCTATTAAAGAGATACTCACTCGAAAGGCTGAAAGACCCCAACTAATGCAGCTAGTTCCGTGGGGAGATGGTGAAGGCTCACTGGAGCTGCTGAGATGCTTCTGTTTGGTTTATAATATCAGGAGGGGTTGAAGGGATAGCTTTTTAGGGGGAAAAAAACCAGTTTCTAACCATCCATGTTAATTTCTCATGGAATTATTTGCCTTCCTACTCAAAATACCATGGCATGATTTAGTCCCTTGATGTGTTTTACTTGTATTTTCAAACTCTGAGAGACGCCATCCCAGGGCACTAGAATGTAAATGTGTCTCTACTCTCATTGAGCAAGCCTAGCTAAAGCAAATAAAATCAAAGAGGCATATTCCTTTTTGGTGGCTTTGCAAACTGTAAGTGATGGAAGAGAGGCGGTAGTCATTCTACAGGGCGTCTTCTTATTGACAACAGCAGAAGTAAAAATTAGAAAACAAATCCCCTTTTAAATAAAACAGGGTAAAAGACCTACATTGCTAGGAGGAAATGCTAATTGAAAATACCTTGCTAATGCTAGCAAGTCACAGGAAGGAAACATTAAGTTATTATTTTTAATAATGTTTACAAGTATATCCAGCTATTTCCAGCCAGTGAAAGATGTTAGCCTTGGCCAAACGTGGCAGATCTACTTTTCACTGAAGACGCTGCTCATCTTCTCTCTGATAGCGATCATTAATTTTATTTTTTAACCCAGTCTTCAAATGAAGACAGATGAGCAGGAGAGTTCTAAATGCAAGCTGCTTATGTTCAGAAAAATGGCTGCCGGATTACAGAATCCAGTATTTGCATGGTGGCCAGTTACTATTGGAGAAGAAAATAAAAACAAACATTAGGTGAAGAGCAAAACAGGCCTTTGAACAGCTAATGGTGAAGGAGGGGGATTGAGAGGGGGTTGGGGTTGGGGTGTGGGTAGGGGGAGAGGCCATGCATACTGCTACAATGAGTTGATTCATTCTGTAATTGCTATGGAGACTTACAAACACAATTATTGTTAATTGCTCTTGATAATTTTAACATTATATTTTAACATTTATTTCTCATTAACAACTTTCTTAGTGTTAGAGATCAAAATGCCTATTACATATCACAATGTTGGTAACACTGTGCCACATCTCTAAAACATATTTTTTCTCTCCATGGTAATTCATCTGAATTGTATTTTTAAGTCAAATGTCAATTAGTCAGATTTCCCTCCTACATCGCCCCCCCTTCATCCCCCAAGTTATAGGTTTTGATTTTACCAGCTTCAGGTAGCTCTAAAAACCTTGGAAGATATCATGATCTTAGGAATGATTCTAGGTACTTCCTTATGGCATATTGTAAAGCTATATACGGAGCCTGAAGATAGGGAACATATACCTGACCAGAGCTGCAACCAGGGTTTGACCTCTGGGGCTTTGGTCTAGGGGTCAGTATCAAGTGGGAGATGCTTTCTTTGCTCAGTGGTCTGGAGACACAGCCGTCCCTGAAATTCAAATTCCTCTGCAAGAAAGCCTTCCTGCAAAGGTCAATGGGAAAGGTAGATACCTGAAGAGGGTATCAGAGTGGGGTTATATTCTTTTCTGACATTACTTTATTGAATGTGGAAATGTTTTTATAAGGGCTCCTCTCCTAATCCCAGATCATGGAATTTACCAGAATTCCTAGGTATGACTGTATGTGTGGTTGCTTTCAGTGATGGGGGGCTGCAGGGGCTGGAGGGAATGCCAAGGACAATGCAGTATTACCGCGAATCAAGATTGTATAAGTAACTGGTTGATGATGATATCAATGTCCCAGAAAAAAAGGAGTTAAAAATTTGTTGATTTCTTCTCCCACCAACCTCAGAAAAGGTATAATCTCCCAAATAAGTGTCAAGAAACCAGGCTTTCTATATAGATTTTGTGAGATCACAATCATGGAATGTGACTTACAAGCCCAGGCTGAGACTCCATAGAAGATCAGGCAAGAGACATGAATTCAAATCTTGATTTATATCGCAAAAAATATAAAATAATTACACTAACAAAACAGCAAATAGAGATCTTAAATAATTTAATCTCAGAAAGGCAAAGAGATTGAGCTATATGGTAGAGCAGAGAGACTCCTTATCTTGATTGATTTATAGGAAATTTTTTCTAATTTAAATAAAAATAATTAATACTTATGCTATACAAATTTTCTCAAAAATTGAAAAAGAAAGAACTCTACTAAGTAGCATGTTTTTATGAGGAAAATTTACTTCTAATACCTAAATCAGGGAATGATAAATCCAAGAAGGGGCAGTTACATGATTCAGTGCATAGAGAGTTGACTCTGGAGTCAGGAAAACTCATCTTTCTCAGTTCAAATCTAGCATCAGTCCCTTTACTAGCTGTGTGACCCCGGGCAAGTCACATAACCAAGTTTACCTCTACTACCTCATCTATAAAAGGGGTTGGAGAAGGAAATGGCAAACCACTCCAGTATCTTTGCCAAGAGAACTCCAAATGAGGTTACCAAGAGTTGGACATGACTGAAAAGACTGAACAACATCAACAAAATCAAAAAAGAAAACTTTAGATCAATTCATTAATGAATATCAATTAAAAATGTTAAATTCTGGGTTAATGTTAGGTCATTTATTTGAATACTTTCTGAGAATATTAACATTTATGTAACTGATAAAAGTTAAATGACTTGTCTAGGGTCTAGTTAATAAGTATCTGAAACAGAATTTAAACTCAACTTCATGACAAGGTCAGATATCTCCGCATTATGTCAGGGTTCTTCAGGAATTTGTAATTATTTTTCAGAATGCTCCCTCTCAGGAGGCCTTTCAAGGTTGTCATTGTCCAAAACCTTTTTAAAATTTTCCTCAGAGCTTTTAATGCATACTTTTTCTATTCTCAGTAGAGATAAAATTTTATCCCCAGACAATCAGTTTGATTTTTGGAAACAGACAAAGTCTGTCCAACTCAAGTGTGGGTAATGAAGTGGACAATGATGCTGAGGAGACTACCCATGTGGTCATTCTATGAAGTGTGCCTGTAGCATCTCAAGTCTGATTCTCATACGGGGTTTGACGACTGCCTCTCAAAGTAGTTTCTGTAGTCTGATTTCTTCTTCTCTGTTTGCTCATCTTGCCAGTCAATTACTTGACTTTTGAGCTCTTTGCCATGGTAGAACTCTGCTTCCAGAGTGGAGAGTGCCATGTCCAAAATTTCTAGGGGTTTGTGCAGCTGTTGTGAGAGCTTCTTCTAGGTATCTGCCTCAGAACTGTGAGGAGGACTGGCTCTCCACAGCCTCAACAAGCTCTGCCATGCCAGCGCTCCTCACCCCAGGACCTCCACCTAAGACTGCAACCCAACTCCAAGCAGGGCAAAGCAAAAGAATCCTGCTTCAGTACCAGCAAAAAGATTCACGCAATTGCCCTCTGGTCAGCTGCTTGGTCCCCTGCCATCTGTGGGCCTGGAGCTCAGGAGCTGTCACCATTGCTGCTGTTGCTGCCACCAGGCCCTGCTGCTGCCACTGCCGCCACCTCTGCCACCACCCCTGCCTTGGGGGGTAGGGGTCTGACCATGTTCCTCTCTCACTCAGGTCCAACAGGGTTTCCCCCACCAACTTTTTACTTTCTCTTTGGCATTTGTGGGTTGAGAAGTCTGGAAATTGCCACAGCTGCCAGTGATTCAGTCCCTTGACATCTGTTCTGGCACGGTCTGTGCCACTGGTCTGTGCTGGAACAGCTCATGCCGGACTACACTCTGCTCCCAGTCCAGTGTGCTAGACCCTTCCTTTCAGCCCTACAGTCTCTTCAGCTGGAGATGTATTTCACTCTGTCACTTTGTGGGGTCTGCAGCTCCAAAATTTTAGAGTCATTTTCTACAAGTATTTGGAGGTAATTGGGGGATGAGCTAAGCAAGTTCCTTCCTTAACTTCACCATCTTGGCTCTGCCCCTAAAAGTTATTTCCAAAGAAGAGTTACTGTAACCTTTAGAGCAATGACCATATCTCTGAGAAGTGTCTACTCTCCCAATACTTTGAAAGACAAACTCTTTTGAATATATAAATTCTGGTCTATAGGACAGACAATGAGTTTTATTATTATCCAGACAAACCTCAGATCACAGATTAGAGCTAGAAGGAACCTCAGAAGACCATGTAGTCCAAGCCTTCCATTTTATTCATAAGGAAACTGAGGCCTGGATAATTTAAGTGACTTTTCCAAAGACACACAAGAAATAATAATTGAATGTGCAACTTTACTTTGGGTCTGGTGACTCTAGATCCAGGGCAGTTTCCCTTGATGCCTCATGACTTCCAGATACTGATATTTATAAGCTTGTGATGGTGCTGATGCTGATGATGCTGATAATAAAAATAATAGAATTTAAATGATGCTTTAAAGTTTGCAAAGATCTTTACAAATAGCCCATTTTACCCAACAACCTTGAGATATCAGTGCTTTAATTATTGCTATTTCTTTTTCTACACAGATAAGGAACTGATGTAGGCATAGATTAATTTGATTTGTCTGGGGTCATACAGCGATTGATTGTGGCTGAATTTGAACTCAGGTCTTGCTGATTCCAAGTCCAGAACTCTGCCCACTGAGCCATTGGGATGGAACATAACAATTTCACATACATGTTTGCCAGGATTTAAATCTCTTCAATAGGCTAACTACACTTTCAAGTACTACTGACTAGGACAATAGGTAGCACCTAGCTACCTGTTGAGAGAAAGGTGCCAGGGGAATTTTCAAAAGGAAATGTAAGATTTTCTTCCTCTTTCATAATCTCTGTCTTTCTTTGATTCTATCCTTTACTTGGGTGGAAAAGTTCAGAGCAAAGTTGTCTTGATTCCTCAACCACCTAAGGGTCTATGATATTCTATACATGGAACATCCTGCACTCTAAAAGATTATGGCAGTTTCTAGGACACTAAACCAGGTGGCTCAGTGGATAAACCCCAGAGCTTGGAATCAGAAAGACTCCTCTTTCTGAGTTCAAATCTGGCCTCAGAACTAATAGCTGTGTAAGTCACTTAACTTGGGTTACTGAAGTAACTTAATTCACTTAATCTGGGTAAGTCACTTAAGCCTATTTGCCTCAGTTCCTTATTTGTAAAATGAACTGGAGAGGGAAATGGCAAACCACTCCAGTATCTTTGCCGAGAAAACCCCAAATGGGGTCATGAAGAGTCAGATACAACTGAACAGCAACATTTTTAACTGTATAATTCTCAACTTTACAGTACTTGGTCTTTCCCGATGCTTTTGGAACTATTGGAAGAAGAATGTGCAAATCTATCAGAACTTGAGCCCAAAGGGAATAATTTTCATTCTTGCCATCTATCCCTAAACAAGTACTGTAGTCAGTGAAGGCTAACCTAGTCCCTGTGTGTGATCAATATGGAGTGGGAGGTTATTGAACAACTTTGGACATGGTAGTTAAGAAATCTGGGTCGAAATCCTACTTTCAACACTTACAAGCTGTGTCACTGTGGACAATTCACTTAACTTTTTGGAGTCTCACTTGACTCAACCATAAAATAAACAGAATTGTCTTTAAATGACCTAACTCTCAGGGTTTTTGCAAAGGAAGCCTTTGGTAAACTATGTAGTCCTGGGTAAGTGAGAGGACTATGGATTTCTTCCCTGCTTTATCACTGAATGTAGAGGATGCAGTTGGGGGGAGCAGGAAAGGAGGGAAGAGAATAGTTCCTGCCTGGTTGGAGAGGGGACATTGCTTAGTGAGACACATGGATAAATGGCTTCTAATTGAAAACAAGCATGTTTCTTGGCAAAGAAGGGGCAGGGCAGGGGGAGGGGCAGAGTATAAACTTTCGATCCATTAAAGTTTCCAGGGGCAGCAATTTTATAGCACTCTGTTCAGTGACTGCAGGACATTCCTTCCATTTTACAAGTGTAGAAATGATTGAAACAGAATAGCAAAAATTGGAGTAAAACAGGACTACTGAGATTAAACAGGTTGAGAGTTGTCTGGCAGCTCCAAATACAGCTGAGAAGTATAGCCCTAGAGTGCAGCAAATTTAATCTCTGAACAGGTTTATTGTTTTATCAGGTTTTTGTTTAAGAAGGGTTTCATTATATATAACATTGAGATAAATTTCAGCATAGCAGATTTATTCAACAGGTTTATTCTTTTAACAGGTCTCCTAGTATTTCACCATTTGGTATGTGGGGTCTTATTCATCAAATGAGTTTATGACTTAATCAGATATGAATTTTAAAAAGTTTTACTAATAATGCAGGATGGGTTGAGATTTATAGGCAATGCATTTATTCTATTAGGAGTTTTATTTTTGAGTTCAGATCCACTGGAGAGGTAACACAAGTTAATTGCATGGTTTCCGTGCAGCAATAAGACACACTAACTACATGCCATCCCACCACATGAGGTGTTTCTTGCATTTCAAACACCACATGATCTGTGTTGTGGTTGGATCTTCACTGAGTCCAAGCCTCAGGGGTTCTCAAACTCAGTCTCTGCGTTGGTGTGATACTTCTACTTGTGATGGGGTTTCTGGGCCTCACTTTACCTGCTGAGAAATTTCCTAAGCCCTGAGGCAATGCTAGAGTCAGAGCATGTTTAATTAAACCATGTAATGAAAGGTTTTGGGTTTTCCTGATATCTCTTCCTTTTACATCCTAGTCATTTCCTTCCATACCTCTTCTCTCACTTATTGAGTCCCTAATCCCATCAGCAAAGAAAAACTACTCATCAAAACTTAGCAAGAACACATCTGGAAACGTTCAGCACCCATAGCTCCCCACCTCTCAATCAAAAAGGAGAAGAGTACATTTCATTGCATGTCCTCTGGAGTCAGTCAAGGTTGTCAGTGGAAGGATTTTGTTGATTTTATCTTAAAAGTACAAACTGACATTGCTATTATAAATTGATAACAGTATCATTCCTTCTTCAAACATTTACTGAACACAGTTCCTGCTAGAAAGTAGGTACTTAAAAAATACTGGATAGACTGAGTAATCACTAAGTGAAAGGTATTATGGGAGAAACAAAAAATGAATATAAAACAGATGCTGGCCTTGCCTTTCATGGTCTTTATTTGGCCAATTAGCTCACTTGCGTCCAACATTGAGTTGGTTTCTCATATGGTTCAATTTGACTGCACTGAAACAATTTTGTATTTCCCAAAGGCTAATTTCTGGTATGAAATCTTTACTATATTATTACCTCTACCCTACTTCTGTAATCTCTCCAATGTGGGCATACCCTTGAAAAAAGACACTTTTAAAAAAATCTCAATTCCTGTCATAGTGTTTGGCACATAGTAGACACTTAAATGCATGTTGACCGACTGACTACACCAAAGACATGGATTGTAACTCACCCATGCCAACTCACCTTGTCCAACTCTTCTCCATCCTTTCCTCTAAATCTCCTACAAGGAGCCCACAACAAGCATGATTGGGTCCTCCATCCTGATCTCTTGACTTTGTGTGGATACCAATGGAGCATATAGGCCTTCTATTAGTGCCAGCAGTATGCAGCAAAATCCATGGCAGATAGTGATAATTCAATTAACTAAATTAGTATTTCATCAGCTGCCATTGCATGTGTGAAAAGCTGAGGATACCTGAGGAAATAAGGATGTGGGCAGAGTCAAGGGGAGTACGGGATGCCATTTGTGCAAGCATGTATAATAAAAGGCACAATGATAAAAGGACAAAGAAAGGTCCTGAAAAGAAAGTTTTGTAGGGAAATCTGGGGAAGAAGAGACCATTTTCAGTCAGAGTATCAGGTTATGCTTCATGGAAGAGGTAGTATCTGAGCTGAACCTTGAAGAGAAAGAAGGATTTTTAATAGGCAGAGATGAGGTGGGAATACATTCCAGGAATGGGGGATATCTTCTGCAAATGCACAGTGAAAGGGGATGCCAGATCACATGCAGGAGTATGTGAAGGGGAATGATGTGAAATACAGTTGTGAAGATTGGCTAAAGCCAAATAGTGAAATGCCTAATATGTCAAGCTGAGGAAGATTTCTTGTTTGTCTTCCCCTTCCAACATTGACAGTTGGAAATAATGAAAGATTTTTGAGCAAAGGAGAGACTTCATGTCCTGTCCTGTCCTTTAGGCAGGTCCTTTTGGCAGCTCTATGAAAGATGAATTAAAGAAGAGAACCTCTAGAGCAGTTGTTCTCAACCTGTGGGTTATGTTCAATTTGTAACAATGAAAATACATCCTGCACATCAGATAGATTTATAACAGTAGCAAAATTACAGTTATGAAGTGACAACAAAAATAATTTTATGGTTGGGGGTCACTACAACATGAAGAACTGTATTAAAAGGTCGTGGCATTAGGAAGGTTGAGAAACACTGCTCTAGAAGCTGGGAGGCAAGGAGGCTGGGCAGGAAGCTACTACAATAGTATAGATGAGAGATGGTGAGGACCAGAGCTAAAGTGTCTGTATGCCTTTCCCAGTTCTGGTCCATTATATTGTGCTTTCTAAATACTTCTAAAGATTTTAATGGTTGTCATCCTATCCTGTCACCCCAAATAAACACCTAAGTCTTAGCAGGCAATCTGAGCTTAAGCCACACAGAAGCAGAGCATCCTTCTGTTTTCTCAATTTTGATGAAGCTAAGGGGAAAAGGGGCCACAGAAGTATGTTTTTTCCCTTTTAGATTTGGATCTGAGGTTTGGTCATTAAGAAAAAGATTAAGTCAACAAACATTTATTAAAAATCTATTATGTGCAAGGCCTTCTTCCAGGTTCTGGGAATCAGAGATATAGAATAAGAAGGGACCTTGGCAACCATCTAGTCCAATCTTCTCATTTTACCAATGAAGAACCTGAGGCTTAAAAGGTAAATTGACTTGACTAAGTTCACCCAGTTCTAGACTTGTTATTCTTTTTTTTTTTTTTTTTGCTTTTTGGAGGGCAATTGGGGTTAAGTGACTTGCCCAAAGTCACACAGCTAGTTTTTGTGTCAAGTGTCTGAGGCCAGATTTGAACTCCCATCCACCTGACTTCAGGGTTGGTGCTCTATTCACTGTGCCACCTAGCCACCCCCATAGACTTGGTATTCAAATGCAGGTCTTATGTCTCCAAGTTGAGTGTTCAAAGAAAATTTCCATTGATAGGTAGATAGATAGATAGATACATACATACA
>JAQQSW010001878.1:0-15550 GCA_028646575.1 Pseudocheirus occidentalis
TAACATCTGGAGAAACATCGTTTGTATAGAGTTAGCATGGTATATAATGAATAATGTATTGGATGTAAAATCTGAAAGACCTAAATTCTCATTTCAGACACTGACTAGCTGTGCAACCATGGACATAATTTAAAAATCATTCAACTTCCCTCTGCCTCAATTTCCTCAACTTTAAAATTATGTCATCATAGCATCTACCTCTCAGAATTACTGTGAGAGTCAAACGAAATAATAATTGTAAAGAGCTTAGCACAGTATTTAGTACCTAGCAGTCATTTAATAAAATGATTGCTTCATTCACCCCTTCTCAGATTCTCATGGAGTAAATTTAATTTAGTTATTCTACATGCCAAAACTATTTTCAGCCATGGTTAGGCATGGTTAGAAAAGGAGCTGCTATTTAGATTTCATATCTCAAACACTATGAGGGTGAGGCAAATGACCATTAGTTTATTTCCATAATCTTGTTTTCTCCTTGAACAATTTCCATGTTGGTGCAGTTTGGTTTGTTGTTGTTGTTGTTGTTGTTGGTTACTGTGGTTGAAGAAGAATAAATGTGTAAATCTAAAACATTGTGGTTCCTTCCAAATCTACATATTAGAAAAAATTTTCATTAACAATGTATGATTTTTTAAATGTATAATTTGTTGAGACTTTGGTATGTGATGGCAGCTCCAAAGGCTTCATATTATTATTTGCCAAAGTTGTAGAGCAATAACAGTCTCCTAGGTTCTAATACACAGAAGATACACTATAAATCAGCCCTCTTTGACAGTTTTCAGAGAATTTGGGGGAAAGTTGGAGGTACTGGGAAAGTATAGGGAGCCGTTAATCATTGACATCCATTAAATATCCACTAAAATAATAAAAACCAGGGCCAGAATGAATTAATTAATTAAAAAAAGATTTATTAAGTGAATGCTGTGTGCTTATCATTTATTGCATGTGGGATATAAATTTTGGAAATAAGACAGTTTCTGCCCTTAAAGAGATTACATTTTACTGCAGAAGATAAAGCATCTGGGGGTCTTGGCTAAAGGTATGTCATTAGGGGATATTACTGGGATAATGAGTGGAGTCACAGGGAAACTGGTTAATATGTCTTTTCTAGCATTGTGGGAATGGGAATCTGAAGATCTTCTCCACCCTTTGGCCACTTGATAGGCTTAAGTGAATCTGAGAACCTTCCCTGATTTGAAAATACAGTTTGCCTCCTAATAGGCTGAATGTGATCACATGGAGCTTGTGGAGGGAAGCTTCTTTTTTCAGGAATGCCCACACCTTGTTACTTTGTGATTGGGCAGTGGTCAAGAGGATTGTGACATTCTCTGAGCTAGGAGAAGGCTATATATACCCTGATGTGAGGTTTTGCTTTGGGACTCTCTTTGGGAAGAGTTGTGTGATTTGGCCAAATGAGACTCTGCGCAGCCATTGAGCCCCCAGCTTTGAAAACCCAGATGTTGGTGCTTCCCTCTCTGGTAACTAACTAGGTATGGATGTAATGATCAGACAGCTGGAAGCCTGTCTGCTGATCTGTTTCTCTGTCTGTATTATTTTTGTCTGCTTGTAACTTCTGTTTATATTCTCTGAAGTTCAGGGTGCTGACTTTTTCCCTTGAACTAGGTAAATGATATGTTTGATTAAAGTGAGACTCTTAACCCATGTTGAGTTGCTTTTCCTTTAGAAAAGCAGATCTAAAAACCTGTGCTAGCAGCCATCCTGGGTTGCTAGGGTGCTTTCTGATACATCTAGAAATAATAAGGTTGACTTAATTACTGTTCCCAGAACCAGAAGAACCTGCTCAAAAGCAAATTTTTCATCTGCCAATCCATTCCTACGTCTGCATCTTGCACATCTGTCCCTTTGTTTCTATTCACAGGCCAATCCCATAATTCAGGCCGTTATCTTTTGTCATTTGGACTAATAATTTATTTCTTTGCTTTCCCCCTCTCCCAATCCATATGCCATGTGGATGCCAAAAAAATTTCTTAAGACATGGGTCTAATTGTGTCACTCCCCCTGCTCAAAAATCTTCAGTGACTCCCTATGACCTCTAGGAAAAAAATAGAAATTCCTCATCCTGACATTTAAAATTATTGACAACCTGGTTCCAAACTGTCTTTTCTTATTATTTTCTTATTCTTATTGTCATTTCTTATTGTAAAGATTTTCTTAATTTCCCCCACTCATGGTTCCACATACACACTCTCCCTTCTCTCCATCCCTGTCATGTTTTTTTCTCTCTTAAAAATGTTTTGCATTTTTCAACATGTGTATGTGTCACCTCCACCCAGTAGAATGTGAACTCCCTGAAGGCAAGGACTGATTCTTCTTTTTGCATTCTCACTATCTAGTAGAGTGTTTTGCCTAATAATCTTTGTGAATTGAGTCTTCAATAGTATTTTAGGGTTCAAATCCTCGCTTTCACTGACTCTCATTTGATTTTACCTCGTGGTCTAGAATCTACAAAGCAATTATTTTAATGCATTTTCCCATAAAACTGGTTACTTTATGCTCCATCCAGAAAGTGTCAATATAAGAAGGTTTAGAAGTACAGGTTGAGATCAAGAAAATAAAATCATTTCACATAAAGATTGGAGTCCTAAAGCAAAATTTACTCTTACTAGAAACAATGATCTAGGATTTGGGCTTCTAATAGTTAGGGCCAGGTTTAACTACTGGGGGGAAGGTCTCTGGCAGCAAGGTGATGCAGTGGGTAGAGCACTAGCTTTGGAGTCAAGAAAATGAGTTCAAATTCTGCTTCAGAAACTTTATGGCTATATGACCCTGAATGAGTCCCTTAACTTCTCTCAGCCTCAGCTTTCTTATTTATGAAATGAAAGGGTTGGATTCCATGGCTTCTAAATTCCCTTCTAGTTGTAAATCTATGATTCTATGAAATAAGAGATCTGTGACTGGAGCACATCCTCAGGACTTACACACACACACACACACACACACACACACACACACAGAGTTGTAACTACAGTTCTTACTCCATCCATGTCAATACTGAAATAGAAATCATTTTCTGGTTAAAGCTATAGTCATACCTCCACTATTCCTTTAATGTGGGTGATTTCTTTGAGTGAGCATGAACAAGATATAGAGGAGGTTTGATTGGTTTGTAAAATCTTGTTGTAGAAAAGTAACAATAGGAGCATCTCCCACCTATTAAGTATATTTTGGGGGTGGCTAAGTGGCACAGTGAATAGAGCACTGGCCCTGTAGTCAGGAGGACTTGAGTTCAAATCCAGCCTCATATATTTAGCACTTATTAGCTGTGTGACCTTGGGCAAGTCGCTTAACCTGAATTGCCCTATGGAAAAAAAAGTATATTTTGGAGGACAAGATGAAGAGTCTCATAGACTATGCAAATAATCAGAAATTGCTATTAAAATCAGCTTTTTATTCCTACCAAGATAAAAACATTTACTATTAATAGGGTGTCTGAGGAATACTCATGGAGAATGAGGATAATTAGGGGCCGCTAGGTGGCACAGTCAATGGAGCTCTGGTCCTGGAGTCAGGAGGACCTGAGTTCAAATCTAGCCTCAGACACTTGACATACTTACTAGCTATGTGACCTTGGGCAAGACACTTAACCCCAATTGCCCTCCAAAAAGCAAAAAAAAAAAATCTTCCTAATAGATTTGGAGTGGCTAGGTGGCACAGTCAATAGAGCACTGGCCCTGGAGTCAGCAGGACCTGAGTTCTAATCTGGCCTCAGACACTTAACACAAAACCAGCCATGTTACCTTAGGCAAGTCACTTAACCCCAATTGCCCTAACTCCAAAAAGCCAAAAAAAAAAAGCGTATAATTGCAGTCTCTTCTTGTATCCCCAATGCATAGCACAGTGCTTGGCATCAATAAATTAGTGACTGATTGGCAATATTTTCAAGGAAATGAGCCCTAAATTACTGCTATTTCTCTTATTTCCTCTTATTCTTCTTTTCCTCTATATCCTATAATTGCTTGAATGTCTTTTTCCATAAAACTAGAGTTGGCCCATGCTCCTTCCAGAAAGTGTCAATATAGGAAGGTTTAGAAATAGAGGGTTTTCAAGTTAAGATACTTGAGATAAAGAAAAAAATGTTATATTACATAAAAGTTGGAAATTTAAAGTGAAACTTACTCATCAGAAGAATCATCCAAGGCTGAGTTACTCAACCTTGAGTTGCACAAAAGTTTGCATTTACAACCTGCAAATTTGTGCATCTAGTTAATTTATGTAAGATTTTTGTACGTTGCCTTAATGTTCTCACATGACAATAGGATACCGAAATTTATAAGTCAACCTAAGAGTTGAGAATTGTAATGCCCAATACATCATTGTGTAAGGTAAAATAAAAGTGCTGCAAGTAAACTAAAAAAAAAAAAGAATCATCTAGAGATGGTAACCTCGGAATCCCTATAATCCAACTACTTCATTTCACAGATGAGGAAACCTAAGCCTAGAAAGATCATGAGACTTGTCCATGGTTACATAGGTAGTTAGTTTCAGTGGCAAGATTTGAACCCAGGTACACTGACTCCATATGCTTTGTTTTTTTCCCCACTGCACCATGTGGCTTCCACTCAGAAGTAGAATGAAAAATGTTAGGTACCTAGCATCATTTTTTAATTTTTACTGCAATTGACGAATGCTATTTCTCCATGGGGTAGAGGAGAGAACCTTCTAGTACTTTCCTATTTTAATAAAATATTCTCTTTTTTTTTGGAGGGCAACTGGGGCTAAGTGACTTGCCCAAGTTCACATGGCTAGCTTTTTAGTTAAGTGTCTGAGGCCAGATTTGAGCTCAGGTCCTCCTGATTCCAGGGCCGGTGCTCTATTCACTGCACCATCTAGCCATCCAGCTACCCCATGAAATATTCTTACTAACAAGATGCTGAGTTCACTTGCTTCAAGCTATTGGAGGAGTATAAGTACTGACAGTTCCCTCTAAATTTTGGTGTCCTAGGAAAAGGACTGCTCACCTCACTCTGGTTATGATCCTCAATTTCCACCATAGAAGTACAAGTACAATGCTTTCTGAAATCTAGTTTTATACTAGTAGTATAAAAACAAGAGAAGGGGTTATTTATTGCATATTCATTGAGAATGTAGCTACTCTACATGTATACACATTCCCTCATAAAATAACATATGCTGGCATAATTTAAGGTCTAGAGTAGACTTAATATTTAGTACAAATTTACATTCAGAAAACTATGTAATGGGCACATACCAATCTACCTGTACATCATTATAATATTGTAACTATTGTTATTACAATTATATAATGTCCTAATATTTAATAAATTGTAATATTAGAATTTAAATAATAATTACATATAGTTTAAATACATCCTTATGGAGCTAAATATTATGGTAATTATTATGGTAATTATGGGAATATTGTTTACTGGAAGCATCAGGGCCGATCTATGAGTGGAGAGTAACCTAACCAAAGAAGCTAAAGCAAAGCAGGATAAGGCAAAGTTTGAGAATCCAAAAATCTAACACTAAAATTCAAAATTTGTTGTCTAAAAAAGGCACTTCAAAGATAAGGCATATTTTCTAAAAGTCTGTGAGGTTGTGATTTAAAATCCCAGTCCTTATACAAGTTGCCAAAGCTCAGATTTCAGCTAGAAAGATACTATCTTTTTCAAATTTTGAACTATTTATGTGAATACTCCAAGGGAGAGTTGCAAGATAGAGACCTCAACTTCATTTGAAATACAGGTTGCTGTTCCCATCCTCTGTAAGAGATAACACATAATCTATCTTTTTTGTGACAAACATAAAACCACAGGCTAAGTTTCATCCTCCCCTTTATTTGCTCTCTTTTTGAATAGTTCTAGTTTTGCCACCAAATAAGTGTAATAGAGAGGGTATCACCCACTAAATCACTGTCTGAATGAGGGGCTTAGTACAGTTATTCAATATATTGAAAACTTAATTTACTTCATTTAGGGCAGAATCATTATTTTTATCTTTTATGGTGAAACTAGTAATAATATGTATGTGATGCCTTGATAATAATATTTAGTATTTATATAATGTTTTCAGGATTCAGAAGTGCTTTACAATATTATTTCATTTGATACAACAACTCAGAGAGGTAGGTGTTATTATCATCCACGTGTTACAGATGAGGAAACGGAGGCAGAGAGATTAAGTGATTTCCCCAGAGTCATATGGTTATCTAGGGTCTGGGGTCAGATTGGAACTTGGGTCTTTCTGACTACAACTCCAATGCTCTATCCACAATTTACAAAGCACTTCCCAAACATCCGTTTTGTCAGATAGATGAAAGCCCACTTCAAAATATGTATGTTGGGGATTAGACCACTGAATTCCAGAACAAATTAAAACACTTTCACTGTGGAAGAGACTTAGCAAGAATTCCTGACTACTTCTAGGAAATGTGTTTTTGTTCATCAACTTGCCATTTTACACACTATTTCAAAAATGATCTGAACCTATGTCTTTGGACCTAGGGAGGCAGCAGAATATATTCAAAGAACAGGACTTGGATTCAGGAAGACCTGGATTCATATCCTGCTTCTATCACTTAGTGACTGTGTGACCTTGGATAAGTCATTTAATTTCTCTGTCCTTCAATTTCTTCATCTGTGAAATTAAAACCTTGGGTCTGACGGCCCCTAAAGTCCCTTCCAGTGCTAAGTCTATGACCCTATGATGTCTTCAAATTCTGTGTTCTTTCCATTATGCCATGCTTATTTTTCTTCATGTTGCTCACAATTCTCCAGATCCTATTTCCATAACTCTTCCCTGGCTTTCCCCCATGACAGAAATGATTTTCCTCCTCACCTCTGCTTCATAGAACTGCTGGCTTACTTCAACACCTATTCCAAATGCTGTCTTCTGCAGGAGGTCTGTCCCAGGATTCTGGAAAATCTGCATGAATTTTTTTAGCCCTTCCTTTGTACCAGAGAAGAAATTTGAATTATTATGGTATTAAAAGATAAAATATGCTGATATTATATAATACTATATATGTTTGTATACATTTATGAGTTTCTAAACTTTTTCTGTGTCATCTTCTGGCCTTTGCATGTCATCTGTGGCTTCTGCAAAATTCTTCAAAAATGACCCTTTAATTTCTTATGCTGACTTGCAATCTATCAAAATCACGATAGGTAAAGTTGCAATTGGGAAGAGATAATTGTAAAATCCTTGAGCATAAGGAGTATTTTTGCCTTTCTTTGTATCTCAGCTCACAGGCACAGTGTCTGACTCATAGTAAGGGCTTGATAAATCCTTGTTGACTAATTGATTTATTCAGCAACAGGAGGATGGGAGGAGGAGGAAGAACTAACTAGTCACCGAAAATTGTAAATTGACAAGAGAGAAAAATACTCTAAAATATCATGAATGTGACATCTTTAATTGTACCTGACACGTTTGTTTTGAGGAACATGTTTATTTTTATGTGATATAGCCAGAATAAAATTGATTACAGGTACCAGTTGTCCTACTTGAACACTTTTTATATTAGCCATAGGGAGCCAGTTTTGCAGGTTTAATCAGAATGTTTAAGCATAACTATGTCTTAGAAATTTGAAATGTCATTATACTTCTTGGCTAAGATAATAGCAAGAATTTGGCAAGAATTATGGGAGTTGTCAAATAAAAGAATCAGAATTACAGGATTGTCAGCATTTTTAAATGACTAATTCTAGTGAATTAATTACTATCCATTAAAGTCAGAAGCCCAATAAAAACCAAAAATTAAAAAACAAAACAGAAAACAAAAATCAGATATTTAGGTAGTTATTTACGTAGAATTTGCTAGTTGAATTGATTGATACACTTTAAGAAACTTTATCTTATTAATTATGTTGTCAACAATATTAAGTTTAGTTTTTAAAACAAATTAATAGGTTTGTGATGTTTTTAAATATTTCCTCAGAACCATTTCTAATAATTTTAAAACTTTCACAAAATTCATCGTGAAATCAACTTTTTAAGACAAATCTCATTGAGAGGGTAAGGGCTAAGATTGCTGAGACACAAGGTTCCATCAGGTTACACCCCTGACATACCTTGAGTCGTCTTTTAGGGGTGTACAGCAATGTATATGGAGAACGGCAGGACCAGGCCCACAGCAGCATACCTACAGTGCTGTTGAGGGTGAAGAGGAGTGAAGTCATTTGATATTTTCCTATTTTAACTAATTCTTACTAACAAGGTACTTAGTTCAGCTGTTTCTAAGCTGCTGAAGAAGTGTAAGTACTGACAGCTCCTTAAAAATTTTGATTCCCTGGGGTAAAGGACTGATCACCCCACTTCGGTTGTAACTGAATTTCAAGAGTGACAAGTATAATATTTTTCTGAGATCTAGTCTTGCATCTATAGTATAAAGGAAGAGAGCAATTTATTTATTGCATATTCATTGGGACTTTAAGTTCTTTGGATGCATTTTTACTTATCCTGGAAAAATAACCTACATTGTTATTATTTAGTATCTGAATAGACCTGATTTAAAAAAAAAGACACAGTGCCATTCATTAAGGTACCAAAAGGTGGGAGAATCCAACCTAACCCCTTGATTGGTAAAGGGGGGAAAAGCTGCATTCTCTTGACAACAGTAATAAAGGTTCTGGCAATAAGATTTATTTCCTGTGATTCCTTCCTGTTGGTTCTCCTTAGACAAGTCTGTCCTTTTGCCAGTGGACAGCAACTGTAAAAGTCTAGTCATATCAGCAAGGTTTGAACTCAATGTGAAGAAGAGAGGGCAGTATTATCACTTTGTGGTTTTTGTGAGTAAAAGCTACTGGGAATTTTTTTTTCTCTGTGGCATGTACATTATTCAAGTCATTGCTAACTTACGATATTGTTACAGAGGAGGATGGTTTGAGTAGTCAAAATGAATCAGGGAAAGATTTCTTTCATCCAGCTCCCTTTCATATTGAAATTTCTATATCAATTTAAAAATTAACTTGTGACCCTCTAGGCACATTTTATATTCAATCACGAACATATAGCTTCCTGTGCAGTAGGGAGAGCTGCCTCTGTTCATTTGAGAGCAAAATACAGCCCTTTGCAATTGAAAAAATGGAGAAATTTGGGAAAAAAATAAACCAGGTGAGTTTTCATCTGAGAATTGCTCTAATGGTGTGCAGGGGGTTGTGTGTGTAGGGTGTGGGTATAGGGAAGGTGTTCGCTTATTAGAAATGTTTATAAATTTTAAAATGCAAAAGTATGCCTTGTAAATTCTTAATCGTTGCCAAAAGGTGGGTGATTGAAGAAAAAAGAACCTGGGAATATATGGGCAAGGCTTTGTTTGGGAAAGTCTTTTATGCACCTGATAATCATTCTATGTAACTAGGGATTTAAAAATAGCATGTGGCAATTTCTAAATGATTGTTTTGCTAATTATTCTAAATAAGAAATTATAAGAATTCTGTGTTAGAGTTGGAAAAGATCTTGGATATCATCTAGTGGTTCTTAACATAGAATCTATGAGCTTTTTTTTAAAAGTGTTTTAAAAACTGTATTCCAACATAATTGGCTTCCTTTGTTTTCTTATACATATTTTTTTAATGGAATAAAAACTTTTTTTTTGAGTTCATTAACCTGACCCAGTTCCCAAGTTGGTCAACAACACAAAAAAATGTAAGAACCTTTGACTTAGTCTAATATTTCTCAATCTTCTAATAAACTTGAGAGTCCAAAATAATGTAAATGAGGGGGGAAACTAAAAGAAAAGCTTGTCATTTTTCCTATCAAAAACATTAAAAATAAAATAATGAATACAAATATTTTATGAACATGATTGTTTTTCAATAAGAAAATAAGCTTGATTTTCTCTATTTTCCTCCCAAATGTTTCTATTTTACTTTTCTCCAAGACTATTTCATGTAGGTAGACTTTCTTCTTCATTTCACTTGATGAACGTTTACAGGTTTTGTTGATAGAATAAAAAGTTTCAGTATTCTGTGGCCAGATTAGATTGGAACATTTTTAAATGGTTTCAATTTATAGAGGTGGAAATCCTACAAAAGACCGTATCAAGTCAGAAAGATTAAGTAACTTAACCAAGGTCATAAAGCATAGTTTTGTTTTATTTTTTGGCAGAAACAGACCTAGAACCCAGATGATTGGATTACTTTTTTCTATTCAGGAAGGAGAATGGCAAACAACAATTTATGCTGCTTATATTTAGATGGATTATATGTGACCTGAGACAATTCTCTTAACAACTGTTTTCCTGATGCTGATGCTTCTCATTTTCAATCCATAGTTTTTCAAACTTGGATGAAGCTTATGTATGAAATCTGGAATTGAATGATATATAGAACAACTTGAAGATTTAAAAAATTTTACAAGTAATTTATGCAAAGTGAGTTTCAAAGGAAATGTTCACTTCCTAGTATAAAACTACTACAGTAAAAGCAAATTCTCTAACACAAAGAACCACAAAATTACTACCTACAAGGGACTCTCCATCTGTAAAATGAGTTCCTGTCCTTCCCTAGGTCACCAGAATGTCAGTAAAATAAATGAGATATTAAACTGACCTACTCATTAAAATAAAGTTATATGTTTTAGTCTCTGTCTTCGATGTTAGAAGGTTTGGTTATTTTTAAATCAATTGTCAGTTCTCCCAGAACATTTGATGTTGTAGATTATTAGATAAACATTTTCCTTCTATAGCTGTTGGACAACTAAGGCAATGCAGTGAATAAAGTACAGGACCTAGAGTCAAGAAGACTCGTGTTCAAACCTAGCCTCAGACACTAGTTGTATCACCCTCAACAAGTCACTTCACCCAGTATGTCTCTGTTTCTTCATCTGTAAAGCCAACTGGAGAAGGAAATGGCAAATGACTCCTGCTATCTTTGCCAAGAAAACCTCAAGTGGGGTCACATAGAGTCAGACACCATTGAATAACAAAAAATTATATAAGCCACTATAACTATAACCATTATACTATGTTAATTAAATTTATTAGAATGTTTTCAGTAAAAGCATCTTATGGCATAGAAAGAGTGGCTTTTAAAAAGAGCTGGGTTCTGAATGATTCTTCTATGGAATTAAAGACACTTCATTAAAGGCAAGTTATAAAATTCCTTTATGAAACTATTGCAAATGAAAGAGTACAACATAGATTTTAAAATCAAATTAAAAATCAGTAACTTGAAACACCATTATGAAAATATACATCTGCTAATACCTCTGATCAGGGAGACAAAAATCTTACTAAAGACAAAGACCCTACCCTATATATCAAAGGTCAATAACATTTTAAAGTCATTTTTCTCTCTGTAGGATCGCATAGAACATCTTATACAAATGGACTATATCTTAAACTATGTCTTAAAATGCATCTTAAAATATACATGGTGAATAGTGCTGTAGAAAAGTATGATCCTGGGATTTTAATTTAAACACAAGGCATTCATTCCATTAGGCTGAACCCAAAAATCCAAGTGCCACCAATTATATCATTGGTCATGTTTTACATTGCTCATCTGTTATTGAAGCCATGTAATTACAGAAAGTTAAAACATTCATTTATGGAGTTACTGCTAATGAGAGAGCATGACACATATAACAAAACACCATTAAAAAGCCTTTACTTAACGCATCATCATGAAAATACCCTTCTATCAGTCACTCTGATCAGTAGCCAGATCTCTTTCTAAGGATGGAACTTGACCTGTGTTTGCTTTCTTGACCCACATACTATAAACCTATAAAGACTCTAGCAGGTTAAAAAAATACAGCAGGTTCAAAACAGTTCCTAGGATAGGGAGGGGCTGTCAGCAGTTATGAAGGTCAAAAAAAGATTTTACAATATTATTCATCTTCACCACCACCCCTCCCTTTTCAGTTCAACCTAATTCCAGCCTCCTGAGGCTCCCTGCCATTCTACATATGTAGAGAAAGGACTAAGGGCAAAAGATGATTTCGAAACCGATGGGATTGGAGTGAGAACTTTGATTTGCATCTCAGCAAAAATCAAATACAGATACCATATAAAGCTCACCATAGACATTGTGACCATATTTGTTAGTGGCTGAAATATGTTCATTTTCTCAAAGGGTATTTCCAATAGAAGCACAGTCTCCAGAGAGGCGAGCTAGTTCTTAGCAGAGAAAAACAGGCTGAAAGCATATCACAAAACACTTTGAAAGGATCATATCAACTGGAACCTATGCTCAGGAGTCCAAGAAGAAGAGAGTCTTCTTAAGTTATGCATCTGATCAGCAAAGGTGAACAAGAAGACAGGCCACTTGAATAAATAACAATTGATTCACTCACACCCACAGCCTTTTCTCTCTTACGAAGTAGCTTCCCTTCATTCAAACTGTTATGTTCCTTTATCCTTAAACTTGTAAAATACTCCAGAATTTTCTCCTCAACACTTTTATCCTTTCTTTTTTTCTCTGATGAAATCATTTGAATTGCCCTTTCCCTACCCCCTAAAAAAAATCAAAAAATTCTTCCTAAAAATATTTCTCTTCCTTACTTTTACAGAGACACAGAACGCCTTCTCCTTCTAGAAAAGTCCTCTCCATGAATGAAGTTGGCAAAGATCTTAGTAAGGTGACTGTCTGAGGTTTCAGTGCTGCTCCCAATGTTGGAATTCTTCAGACAAGGGCAGAGACAGGAGATAATAGCTCTTCGTATATAGCCATCGAAGAAATAATAAATGAAAGGGTTAATACAACTATTAGAAAATGCCAAAGGGCCACTGACCTCCATTCCTACTTGGAGGATGGCTGAAGAAAAGAAGGGTTCTTCATGTAGCCCAGAGATGATAGCCAAAATCTTAAAAACATTAAAAGGTAGCCAGGAGCCGACAAAGGCTGCCACTACGATAAAGATAATTTTTATGGACTTTTGCAGCTTTTTGTTGTGTTTTCCTGACTGCTGGTAGTATGCACACAATTTCCTGGCAATAGAACAGTAGCAGGTCAAAATGCTCAGCAAGGGGACAAAAAAAGCGAAAATTAAGGATACCAGGGCCCAAGCACGTTTAGAGAGGTCTGCCAGCTCTTCTGCACAATAAGGTTTGTCCTCAATTATTGTGAGGTGCCTGGACAAAAGAGTGGGCAATCCCAGAAGGCAGGAGATGAACCAGATGCTGACACAGATGCCATAAGTGCAGTCTTTCCTCCTGAATTTCCTGGATGCTGAAGGGCACATGATGGCCAGGTAGCGCTCAGCACTCATGCAAGTCAAGAAGAAGACACTACTGTGCATGTTGACTGAAATGATGTAAGAGCTTCCCTTGCACAGAAATGAGCCAGTCCTCCACAGGCCCAAGGATGCCTCTTTGTCCACCCAGAGTGGTAGTGTAACAAGGAAAATAAAGTCAGAGATAGCCAGGTTGATGATAAATATGTCAATCAGTCTTTGGCTTCCCCTTTTAAAATGTAAGGCTCCAATTAGGATCAGGTTCCCCACAACACCAATCAGGAACACAGCGGTGTAGAAAATGGGAAGGAAGACAGATGTGTACAGGACATGCAAGCGGTTATCCTCAACGTCATAGTCAAGACCTTGGCTAGTAGCATAGTTATCCAAATAGCTCAGGGGAGTTGTCTCATCCATCTCAAAAATTCAGGTACTGAAATGCAACAAATCTTCTCACACCTTTGAGATGTTTTGTGAGGATTTTTCAAATCTTGAGACAAGTTGTTTCATACGGAGGCCACTTCTTTTTCCACCACTTTAAAGCTGCTGAGAAGAGCATAAAAACACTTTTGTAAGTCCATCCTCTACTGATAAGGAAAAAAAAAGACCAATATAGTCTAGTTCTGATTGGTTGTGGTTGTGGTTATCCTTATTTGCATTTGACCATAAAGCAAAGGAGATTTCTTTTTTTGGTCTTTCTTCAAAACTTTGAATCTGCTGTTTAAATACTGTTTGGCCACAATTAAAAGCAAACAAGTTTATCTTTTTAGAATACCTTGCCTTCCTTTCAGGTGGGTGTTTGTCTTTCCTGAGACCTAGATATCTTCTATATAGTTTTGTTAGGAATTTGAAGGGTGTTGTTTTCTTTTAGAATTACAGAGTAGGTGATAATGGTGAAGAAACCCCATGTTCACAAGACTGCCAAAAAAACAGATGAGGAAACTATAACTGGGAATGATAAAAGGTAATGGTTGTTTCAATTTTGAGCTTTGAGAGATTGAGTAAATAGCTGCAGATTCATTCCCCTTTTCTCTAGGTCTTTTGTTTTTACTAATTGAATATTTATTCAACTACCCATAAAAATTTTTCCAAACCTTTTCTTCTCTTCTCAAGTCTCTCATAAGTTCTCTTTCTCCTTCCTCCTCAGTAAAGAACTTTCCTTTTTATTTCCTGAAAAAAATTTAGACTATTCACCACAAGCTCCTTCATTTCTTCTCTTCAACTCAAAACCCTTTGATATAATTTCTGATTTTCGTCTTTAATTCTAGTCTTTGACAATGCCCAAAGCCGACCCCTCCTCAAATTCCTTTGATTCCATTCTCTCCCATTTTTCTCCAGCAGATTTCTCCTAGTATTATTATGTCTGTGTCTCTAATCTTTCATCTCTCCTGATCAACTGATCCCTTCTTTTTAAAATTTTTAATTTATTTTTCTAAACTTAAGAAATAAAACAAGCATTTCCATAACATAATAGAATAGGAGGAAAAAGATGATTGTACATGAAACTGCAAATCTATTGTGTACAACTTGTTATTCCTTTTAAAAATATAGCAAAGTTATGATATAACTTTCTTTTTTTCCTCCCTCTCCTCTACCCCCACCCTAAAGATGGCTACCATTAGACACAAATACGTGTATACGTATAAACCATCCTATAAATATTTCTATTTATCAGTTCTTTCTCTGGATTAAGATAGTATCTTCATAGGTTCTTCATAGTTAATTTGTAAATACTTAAAAGAGTTGAAATCACTTAAACTGATTCTTCCCCTACTGTTTTCAAATACGGTCAAATCCCACTCTGTGAGCCTAAAAACATTCAATAGACCCTCAAACTATCATCTTGTATCTCTTTTCTCTTTCTCAAACTTCTAAAAAAAAAATCTGTCCCGACTCTTACTTCCACTTCTTCTCCTCTCATTCACTTCTCAACCTTCTGTAATCTGGTTCCCTTGCTGATCACTCAATAACTGAAACTACTTTCCAAAGTTACCAATAATCTTAGTTGCCTAATTTGATATTTTCTAACTCCTCATTCTTCTTGACCTCTCTATAGCAGTTGACTCTACTCAGCACTTTTTCCTCCTGGATACTACCTTCTCATGTTTTTCATGATACTACTCTTTCCTGGCCCCCATTTGTATGACCACTCCTTCTCAGTCTCCTTTGAAGGCTCATTCTCTGTATCATTTCCACTAATATGTATATACACGTATATACAGACTCTGTTCTATCATCATCATCATTGTCTTCTTCCTCTTCTTCTCTGTCTCTCTGTCTCCTTCTTTCTTTGTGTCTCTTTCATCAGTTCCATGTGCTAAGTTTTCTATGCAGATGACTCTCAGATCCACCACAGTATTATGACCCCATATCTCTCTCTCTCTCTCTCTCT
>JAQQSW010001879.1:0-15548 GCA_028646575.1 Pseudocheirus occidentalis
ACAGTATACAAACTGGCCAGTATGCATGCCTTCAGCAGCAACGAACGACTCTGTCCTCTTTTTAAATCGGTAAGGATCCCGAAAAGCTACTTTTGCAAGAGGAGCCCCTCGGCCTGGATCATGGATTATGTCCTTTATGATACCCTTAATGTAGCCGCGCCTCTCGGCGAAGTCAACAGCCTCCGTAGCTTGGCGGCCTCTTTTCTGTGCTTCAAGTGAGCCTGGAAGACGGAGCCGGCACCCTTCCTCTGACCACGGATCACTCACCCCATCTCGTGAGGTCTGGCTCCGGACTTAATAGAAAGCTCAGACAAAATACATTAACACAATCCCCCTGACTGACTATGCTTACTGCATTCTGCTCCTTCTAGCTCACCATCTTTTTGGTAAAAGGTGGGAGTCATTGATACATCATCACTCTTCTGAAGTTATGATTGGGCACTCATTGGTCAGAATTCTGGTCTTTCACAGTGGTGTTCCTTTATATCATTATGATCATCACGCAAATTATTCTGCTTTTGTTCATTTTATTCTAGATCAGCTAACAAATCTTTCCAGGTTTCTCAGGTTCCATCATATTTAATTTTCATAATGGCACAATTAGCCCAGGCATTTCTCAGCTGATCGGCACCCACTTTGTTTCCAGTCCTTTGCTACAACGACAACAAAATTCTGTTACAAATAAGTTTTATATGGGGGTGTGTGTCTTATCGTTTTTAGCCTCTTTGGATTGTGTGCCTAGTATCAGTATTGCTGGGTTAAAACATATGTGCAGCTATGCCCACTTTGGGGATGTAGTTTAGCACTGCTTCCAGCACTCAGCACAGTGGCTAACATAGTGGATGTTGCTTGTTGACTTTACTTAACTTTATTTCTAAAATAGTGTAGCAGCAAGCACCCTACCATACCCAGGACGGCTGCTAGCACAGGTTCTTTGATCTGCTTTTCTAAAGGAAGGCAACTCAAAAAGGGCTAGCAATCTTACTTTAATGAACATATATATCATTCACTTAGTTCAGGGGGAAAAGTCAGAACCCCGAACTTAAGACAAAAATACAAACAGAAATAGCAAACAGACAAAAAAAATACAGACAGATAAAATAACACAATTAAATAGACCAACAGACAGAGCTTTTAGCTGTCTGGCCATTACATGCATACAGTGTTAGTTACCAGAGAGAGAAGTACCAACATCTGGGTTTTCCAAGCCTGGGGGGCTCAGTGGCTGCCCCGAGTCTCCTCTGACAAAATTACACAACTCTTCCCATAAGAGAGCCCCAAAGCAAAACCTCACCTCAAGAGTATATATACCCTTCTTGCAGGTCAGAGGACACCACAAACTTCATGACCCAGTGCCTAATTACAATGTAACAAAAGGTGTGGGCCTTCCTGAAAAACAAGCCTCCCCTAAGCAAGCTCCCCTTGGGCTCCAAGTGAGGCCCATTAAGGGGCAGAGCCCATTAAGCTCTGTGAATTCCTTAGTTCTATTAAGGGGCAAGGAAGAAGATCTTCAAATTCCCTTACCATTATAACTATAGTACTTCGCGACTCCAACAACAGTATGTTAGTGTGCCCGTCCTCCTTCAACTTTTCCGATAAACATCCTTGTCAATCTAATGGGAATGAAATGCAGCCTCAGAGTTACTTTAATTTGCATTTCCCTTTTTATTATTCTCTTATTATTTTATCAGAGTTACTACTTATTGAATGAATGAATCCATAACTAATAAAATAATTAATAAATTTTATTTTTTTAATCTAATTTGACTAAATTACTTACCAAGAGCTTTCTCAGAGTGGAGGTAGTTGACTAAGAACTCTGAGTAAAAAAGGAAGTGGCTAAGTAGGTGGCAGTCAAGCTGAGAGATGTGATTGGTGCCCACACTCCACTAGACTGACATCCGAACCTGGTATATAGTCTATTATGAATGCAGTGAATGATGGAGAAAGCTTGATGCCCCAATGCCTCCTGGCGACTATCTCAGGTGCATCTATCTTCAACTCAAGACCCCCCCCTCCGAGTCATCTTCCTTGTTCTCTTCAAATCTTTCTTAATTTTCCCTCACCACGTTTCAATCTTTTCCTTTACAATTCCAAAACTCAACAAATTTCCTCCCCTGAGTCTTTTTCATTTCCTACTTTTCACCTCACCTGGAAGTGATTTAAAGTTTTATCATCATCCTTTGAAATTCTGTGGTTGGTCCATGCTTTTTAAACAATACTCCGTGCCCAATTTTATTTTAAAAATAAAATTGTTTTTCAACTGAATTCTAAAAGTTTTGTGTACTATTTTAAGGAACAGCTTGGGTTTTAGCCTACTTTGGAAGCTGAGTAGCATCAACTGATGACATGGCCTAAAATTCCTTCTAACTCTAGACAACTATCTGATTCCTATATTATTGGGTTTTTGGGGGGTACGATTAGAGTGGTATTCTTCAATAATGCAAGAAGATTACACTACAGAACAGTAGCACCACCAAGACTGTTGACCGGATGAAATTAATCCTGTGGAATTGAAAATTCCCTATCCTGAATAAGAAATTATGAAATTATTTTAAGACTACCTTTTGTAACAGTATTTGGTGAAAGGTTTCATTTCTGTCCTCCAACTTAATGGAAAGATCTACTCCCTTTCCATTCCATAATTCAAAAAAAATATGTCTAATGCCTTTAAAATGCCTGTGTGTAGAGTACTGTGCTTGCCTCTAGAATAGGTAAGAAAATTTAGATAAGACACAGCCCTTATCTTCATATAGCAGTATGACTAAGAGAGGCATATGGCCTGTATACAAATGACTATAGTACAGAATAACGCATTATAAATGCAAAGAAGTACAAAGTCCTTTATGAGGTCTGAGGGGAACAAAAGCCATTGTGGAGCATTAGACAAAGCTTGCTAGGGCAGGTGGCATTTGAATTAGGTTTAAAAGATAAGATAGGAATTAAACAGAAGGAAGTATTCCAAGTATAGAGAAAAGTACAGATGATGATTTGGCAAAGTGTAGCGGGTATAGGAAACAATGAATAATCCTATTTGGTTGGAGTGCAGAAAGTCAATATAAGACAAGGCATTGGACTGGGCGATTAGGAAACTTTTGGTTATCTATGAAAATGATTTTGGTAATGTGATAGTAAGGTTGGAAGGGTGTATGATGGATGGCATCAGACTGTGGAAGGCATGAATGCCTGGATAAAGTGTTTAAATTTCAGCAACAAAAGCAACAATCTTTGAAGTTTTTTTTCTTTTTAAATTTATTTATTTATTAGTTTACAACATTCAGTTCCATAAATCCCTGAATTCCAAATTTTCTCCCCTTCTCTCTCCTCCCACCTCCCCCCCCAAGACCCTAAGATGGCATGCAGTCCAATATAGGTTCTCCATATACCTTCACATTAAACATATTTTCACAATAGTCAAGTTGTGAAGAAGAATTATAACCAATGGAATGAACCACAAGAAAGAAGGAACAAAACAAAAAAGAGGAAATAGTTTGCTTGAATCTGTATTCAGAATCCGTAATGCTTTCTCTGGATGTGGATATCCTTTTCCATCACACGTCTTTTGGTATTCTTTGAACCTTGCATTGCTGAGAAGAGCCCAGTTTATCCAAGTTAGTCGTAACAGATACGATATGTCTGTAATTGTGTACAAAGTTTTCCTGGTTTTGCTCACTCAACATCAGTTCATTTAAGTCTTTTCAGGTTATTTTGAAGTCCATCTGCTCCTCATTTCTTATAGCACAACAGTATTCCATTACATTCATATACCACGACCTGATTAGCCCTTTCTCAATTGATGGGCAATTCACTTCTCTGTATATTTTAGAAATGAGGCCTTTATCAGAGACACTGGTTGTAAAAATTCTTTCCCAATTTTCTGCTTCCATCCTGATCTTGGTTGCATTTGTTTGTACAAAACCTTTTCAATTTAATGTAATCAAAATTATCCATTTTGCATTTCATAATGCTGAAGGATTTTTAAGAGAACAGTGACATGACTAGACCCATGCCTAAAAAAGAGCAGTCTGGCATTGGTATGAAGGATGATTGAGAGTGCAAAGATAATTGAGGTGGGAAAGATAAGCTCAGTTGTACATATTTTGATTTTGAGATGCTGGTGGGATGTCCACTTGGAACTTAGAATGGTAAGTTGGAGATACACAGAATATTCGTTAGATGTTTACTATATGCTAGATAACTGTGCTAAGCTCTGGGTATGCAAAAATAAGAGAACAAAATGGTTGCAAGTGTCAAGGAGTTTATATTCTAATAGGAGGAGTCAACACATAAAGGGTAGCTGGAAAGCAGGAGGGGAAGAGGATAACCATGTGGAAGGCAGCTAGTGTGGAGGTGGAGGAGCCTGGAGAGTGAGTTGGAAGGGAAATGAGCAGCATGACTTGGGCTTCTCATGATATGGCAGTTCCAGGCAAGGGTTCAGCAATCATTGAATCACCCTCAGGATAGAGGCATCACTAGGCAGCTGGTGTGGAGGTGGAGGAGACACCCGCAACTTGGGAGAGTAATTGTAGCCAGTGATATAAATTTGGAGATTATCTGCTTAGAGGTAACAGTGGAACTAGTGGGAATGAAGTCTTCAGGGAGAAGGCTGAGGTCAGAACCTTGGGAAATTGTCTTTAAGAGGTCATGAAGAGCATGAATAGCTGGCAAAGAAAGTGGAAGAGAAAAAGCTTAAGAAGGGGAAATATATATCAGAAGCCAAAGAAGGAGAAAGTATCCAGAGGGATTAGTGATGTCAAATCCTGTAGAGAGAGCAAGGGAAGTAGAGAAGATGAAAAAAAAGTTGTGAATTTGTGGACTAGACTCAAGAAAGCAATTAGAATAAAGTGGTAAGAACAGAGTGAATGAATTAATGAGTTTTTATTAAGCACTTCCTATTGGGCAAACATTGTGCTAAACACTAGAGATAGGAATACAGAAGTGAAAATGGCCCCTGTCCTCAAGGAGCATGCATTCTAACAGTGAGAAACACCACATATAGAATAAATAATACATATGGAACGGGGAGAGAATAGATGATGGGGAAGTGGAAACACTTGGTATGCTATAGACAACTCTTTTATGAATGTTCAGTGTGAAGGGAAGGAAATGATAGTAGCTGGCTGGGGCAGAAGGGTTAAAGAAGACTTGGGTGTTTTGTTTTTAAAGGTTTGGGGAGACCTGAACATGTTTATAGGTTGATGGGAAGAAGCCAATGGAGAGAAGAGACTGAAGATGAATAATAGATTTCGATTAGTGAAGCAAAGACCTGGGAGAGGACAAGAGTGGGCTACAATGAAGGGATTTGAACCTAAATCCAGAGCCAATGCTCTTTCCACTGACTGCATGATATCATGTGCAATTAGGCCTGAGGTTCTTAACATGTGTGTATGTGTGATATGCCTTTTTGGCAGTCTACTGAAACCTTTGGAAGCCCCTTCTTGAAATAATGTTTATAAAAGTGTAAAATGGCTCTTTACTGTCTCTCAAGATGGAGGACAAAAAGCCCCCCAAGGAAAAGAAGGTCAAAAAAGGAAAAAAGAAGAGAACAAAAAGGAAGATGTAGCTGAAAAGAAGGTCAAAAAGCCTCAAGACCATTGCAGTCGGAACCCAGGCCTGAACTGAGGGATTGGTAGATACTCCAGGTCTGCAATGTGTTCCCAGAGAGTCACTTACAAGTGGAACTACCTTGCCTCCAAAACCCAGATTGAAAGGAAAAAGAAAGAAAAAGTGCCTGCTACTATTTCGAAGTGGTAAGAATGGAGGAATTTGTGTGGTGAAGATTCACAAAATGCCTAAGTATTACCCTACTGAGGATGTACCTAGAAAGCTGTGAAGTCATGGCAAAAAGCCCTTCAGCCAGCATGTGAGGAGACTTGGAGCTAGCATCGCCCCAGGCACTGTTCTGATCATGCTCACTGGCCACCACAGGGGCAAGCGAGTGGTTTTCCTGAAGCAACTGGCTAGTGGCTTGCTACCAATGACTCGACCTCTGACCATCAATTGCGTTCCTCTGAGAAGGACCCATCAGAAATTTGTCATTGCCACCTCTACCTGGGTTAACCTTTCAGGTATGAAAATTCCAAATCATTATACTGATGATTCCCTAAACCTAGACACCAAGGAAAGATCTTTGATACAGAAAAAGAGAAATATGAATTACAGAGCAGCCAAGGCTGATCAGAAAACAGTACTCTCAGATCCTGTCCCAAATCAAGAAGATTTCTCAGCTTTGTGGCTACCTGCATCCTGTCTTCTATCTCTCCTCAATGGAGTTTATTCTTACAAACTGGTGTTTATCCTTGCAGAAAACACTTATTAAAATATTTGCAATAGCTAATAAAGAAATGCATGTATAAAATGAAATATATAGGATTCTAAAAGAAAGCAATTATTGTTGAAAAATAGTTACCAAATATTTAGGAAATCAAGTTTACAGACCTCAGGTAACCCCTGCGTTGGAAACAGAAAATAGGGATGGGAGGACAATGGTGAATGCAAGTCAAGAAAGCAATATCAGATTTGTGAAAAGGGAAAAAAAATCACTTTTAACTGATCAACATTTGTTGATAAACAAAGGGCAAAAGGGAAAAGTTCTGGACCACTTAACTCTGTGTGGGTTAAGGTGATTTCTTTTTTTTTAGTACAAGAAATCTTTATCATTCACCAAGCATATATATGAGAGTCATTCAACAGTTTTGTCGAGTCAGATTTTCTTTTTGCCTTTTCATCCCCAGGGCCCAGCACAGAGTCTAACATAGTTGTTCAGTTGTTTTTCAGTCATGTCTGACTCTTCATGACTCCATCTGGGGTTTTCTTGATAAACTTTCAGAAGTGATTTGCCATTTCCTTCTCTAGCTCATGTTACATAAGAGGAAACTGAGACAGTGTTAAGTGACTTGTTAAATCACACAGCTAGTAAGTGTCTCAGGCTGGATTTGAACTCAGATCTTTCTGACTCCAAGGCTAGCCCTCTATCCACTGTGCCACCTAGTCGTCCATCTGACATACAGTAGTTGCTTAATAAATGCTTATTGGTTGATTAAATATTGTGGATCAATACCTTCATTCAGGAAAGCAAATCTATTAGGTCCTTTGCAAATATTTGTCCTTTTAGATGAAGTTGAAATAGAATTAGGACAAGATAAAACAAGTGTTTGAAAATCTTTAAAACCCTAGCAAAAAGAATAGCCATATTAGAGCCAGCATTACCTACTGGCCTTTACGTTCAAATGCAGCAAGGTTTGGGACCTCCCTGAGCTATTATTACTAAGCAGGCAAGTAACATTTCCCCAGAGCAATACAGGGTTGGCATGCAGTAGAGGAGAGACAACGTCTCAAACCACAGCATGCTTTTTTTTTCTAAGTCATCACCTTATTTCCTGTGACTCTCAGGCAATAAGAGGTCGTACAACTCTTGTAGCAGGAAAAGATCCCTCCGTGTAGCCTCTGTTTTTCTGAGTTGCCTTGGGCAACATGAAAGCTCTTGACTTTTTGGCTCAAATTTTCTTTTCTTTTTGTTTTTTGTTTTTGCTTTTTGGAGGGCAGTTGGGGTTAAGCAACTTGCCCAAGGTCATACGGCTAGCAAATGTTAAGTGTCTGAGGCTGGATTTGAATTCAGGTCCTCCTGACTTCAGGCCGGTGCTCTATTCACTGTGCTACCTAGCCGCCCCCCAAATTTTCTTTTTTAAAAAATTCATTCTAAGCAACAAATTCTAGCAATTTTACTCCAGCAGCTGGAGAGTTATAGAGACAAGACAAAGGTGGAAAAGCCATTATAGTTACAGAAAGAAACAAAAATACCTTTTCCTGATTTGGGTGAGAAATTGGATTCTTTGTGAGGAGTATGCCAAATGGTCTAAGACTGAAATTCTGTGCTTCGGTTTTTAAGTGGTTTTATTTGGAAGCTCTGAAAAACATGTAAAGTGGTGCCATCTAGTGGTCACCTAGAGTAACCACAAGTGATCATTTATTTCAAGTGAGATTGTAGGACCAACTCTAGCCAGGACCTCCATTCAATCCCCCAAAATATTTATCAAGCAGCCCTGTGCTAGGCACTGGGGATGCAAAGTTAACTGTGGCACAGACACTGCTCTCAAGAAGCTCACTATTTAATAGAGGATAAGTAATTTCTCCAGGACTTCTTGACCACCCAAAGACCGTCAGTGAGAGAGAATTATGGAAGCCTGACTGGATTTGTTTCTAGAGAGCCAAATGGACATTCAAAAGAAGGAGATGAATTTCTCAGATATCTTATTTCACTTTCCCAAGTAGAAACTCATCCTTTTTTCTAGCACTCAGAGAACTACTCTTTACCTCACTTAATTTCCTTATTACTGTCAAGTGGACCACCTACCTCATTATTACTCATGCTCACAACCTAGGGGTCATGCTCAACTCCTCTCTTCATCTCACCCTGCTTGTCCAATCTGTCAGTTCTACCTTCCCAACATTTCTTCTATAAGCTGTTTTCTGTTGCTTAATGTTGCCACCACTCTGGTCCAGGCTCCCACACCAAGACCATTCCTATAGCTTTCTGGTTAGTCTTCCTATCTGCTTCAAATCTCTCCCCACTCCAAGCCATCAACCTGATCTTCTGAAAGCATCTCTCTCACTATGTCACACTTCTATTTAATAAACCACAGTTTCTTCTTTTTCTCTCCAGGATCAACGTAAAATCCTCTATTTGCTTTTAAAGCCTTTGTTTTCTTAAACCTTACTCCAGTCCAATGATTCTGGCTTCCTTCCTATTCCTCCCATGAGACACCATGTTTCCTGAGTCTGTGCACTTTCATTGGCTGTGTTTGAAATGTTCTGTCTCTCCCATCTCTCCCTCCTGGATTCTCTGACTTCCTTCAAGTCTCAGCTAAAATCCCATCTTTTCTCAAAAACCTTTTCCTGGTTCTCCTTAATGGTGGTGCCTTACCTCGGAGATTGTCTCCAATTTTTTCCTGTCTACATCTTGTTTGTAAATAGTTGTTGACATGTTGGGTTCTGACATTATGGAAATAGGTTAGGGCATCTTCTGTTATTACGTAGTATTTGACTAAGATTTTTTTTCATTATAAACTTTGATTCCAGTGAGAAATATGATTAGGGAGGATCATCTAAGAGATGTTAAGATATGAAAGTAGTGAAAGCAAATTGAAAGGAGGAACCAACACAGAGTAATATTCTTAAGATCTAGCTTTCAATGGGTAAGGAGCCAAATTATGTGAATAGGACATTCTTTAAAGTAGAAACAAATAGCCAATGGTCACCTGAAAATTCATTTAAACTAATGATCAGGGACATGAAAATTTAAATAGTTTTAAATCTTAGATCCTAGATTCAGATAATAAGTATAATAACATATTATTATGTGTGTGATCTCTGTGATAATAAATAGTATGGCCCCCCCATCATTTTACAGATGAGGAAACTGAGACCCAGAGGGAAGAAGTGATTTGTTCAAAATGATTACCTTACATCTATTAAATTGGCAAAGACAGTTAAAAATGATAACATTCAGAGTCAGTAGGCTGTTATTCCACAACTGGCAGAAGTGGACTTATGTAAAGTTTTTGCAAAGCAACATCTCAATTTATAATAAAAGTTGAAAGAGTATTTACCTAATGATCCCACTTCTAAGAATATATCCTGAGAATGTTATTGAAAGGGAATAGCAAATATCTTATTAAATGAACATTTGAAAAGGATCTAAAATGATATTATTATGGGCAACCTCTCTCCCCATACATGCCACCGCATGTTGTATAATTCTTATTCAGATTTCCTCATCAATCATCCAGAGAAAATATCCCAAACATGCTACATGCCTTCCTGGGGCCTTTTTCTATTTTCATAGTACAAATGCAGCATTTAGGTTGTCCATCAGTAATCCCTTAAATCAACCTATAAACATTTATCAAGTGCTTACTATGTGCCAGGCATGGTACTAAATGCTTGGAAATTTTTTTCTTAAAAAAGGCAAAAGACAGACCCTGCCATAAAAGAGCTTAAAATCAGATTGTTGGGACAGCTAGATGGCAGAGTGAATAGAACACTGGCCCTAGAGTTAGGAGTAGCTGAGTTCAAATCTGGCTTCAGACACGTGACACATTTACTAGCTGTGTGACCTTGGGCAAGTCACTCAACCCCAATCACCATGCCTTCCCCACTCAAAAAACAAATTCAAAACAAAGCAAAATAAAATCTAATTGTTCTTGATACATGATCAGCCCACTCCCTTTTTCAATCATATATTTCCTGCATGAGAGGCATTCCTAGAGAAAGATATTTAGCATATTGGGTAAAATAACCTTTTAGAATGACATTCCTTTCTCTACTTCTTATACATGAGTAAGTTATCATTAAAAATATAGGACAAAATAACTTACGTCTACCATGCATCTTTTACTGGTCTTTAGGTACCCACAATTTTGATTCTTTAGGTTGTGATACTTCTTGATTCGTGGCTGTATAGCATTACCATGAGAACATTTGTACTATAGAGGTGATTTTTTTCCTTGGGATTTTAAAAACCACTATATAATTTCTAAAATGCAATCCAGTTGATTGTCCAAGTCTTGTCCATTTGCGATATCTGTCTCAGACATACGTCATCAAAGTTCTCCATGGACTGGAAGTTGGCTATGATCTCTTATCATAGTCCAGAAACTATAAGCATTTACATTATAGAGAAATAAGCATTTTCATCCATTTTTTGTGTGGATTATTTTCTGTATGGATTGTTGGTCAACCTTTGGAATAACTATGAATCACATTGAGGAGGCTTTGTAATATTCTGTAGTTTTATGAAACCAGCACAATATCATTTGCAAACAAAAGCACCTGAAGGATCTCACTATTCGTAGGGAATCCATGCAGGCCCTTCTCCATAGCAATGACAAACACCTTTGGAAAATTGACTTCTCTCCATTTTGTGTCTCGTTTGATGCTAATAGAATTGCTGAACAATCTTATTTATCTCTGTGGTTGCATTTATCAAATAATCTTGTATTGTCTTTACATATACATGAGAAATTCCTTCTTGTAGAAGAAACTTGAATTTGAGATATGCTCTACTGAGTCAAGTTGTTGTTGTTGTTGTTGTTCTTCTTCTTCTTCTTCTTCTTCTTCTTCTTCTTCTTCTTCTTCTTCTTCTCCTCCCCCTCCCGTTCTTCCTCCTCTTCCATCACAAATTGAAAAGTCTAAAGTATCTTGCTAAATTACACATTTTGTCTATCTCTAATGCCTTCCAGTCTTTTAAAATAATTTTGTAGCACACTCAGTCCAAACCTTTATTGAGTATTGCCCAAAAGGACATGGATTCTATCCTGGGATGATTCCTAACATAAATCTACCAAAGGAAACCACTCCTTAGCACTACCTCTGTGACAAGAGTTTTTCTCCTATTTCAGCATGCCTCTCAGTTTTTACATTGATAGACCTTTTAGAATCTTTTGATTCTAAAATTTAAATTTTCCTTTTCAAAGGGGGTGGTTTAGAGACCAATTTCTAAATGCCATCCCATTCTATCACTGTACCAGGAATTTTTGAGTTATCAATTGGACCTGCCAATCCACAAAATACTAATTATATTGTTCCTCCTTTTATTCTGCTAGTTATCACACTACATCTATCCAACTTATTTTCAGCTCTATTAAACAATCACATAATATCTTGTCTTAACACTAAGGATATACATAAGGTCAAGAGACTATTGTATGTTTTAAAAGCCATTCTCTCACAATACAATACTTAGTAGACAAGTTAACTTCTTATTTCTCGAGCAGTTGTAACACAAAATTATATCTATCAAACCAAAAATGTTAACCTAAGATTAAACATTGAGTTTACATAGTAATAAATAATGAAATAATAATCACAGACAATTAGTATGTAGTAGATAAAATAGCAAAGTGTGCAAATTACTGTAATATCATTACTCAGTAGCATTGTAACACTCTATGATCCTATGACTTACATTAGGTTGACAATGAGAGAAAATGCCAATGGGAAAAAAGCTCCCACATGTAGCAAGTTTAGGGATAAAAACCCACATGAAGCCTAGTATGAGGGACCAGAATAGACTACATTGTGTACTAGTCGACAAAGACACCAAACCTCACATCTCTCTAATGTAATCAAAGGATATAGTCTTTATAAATTCATATAATTGCACAATTTCTGTCATTCTTCAATTAGCCCTGAGCCCACACTGCAGTCTGTAAATAAATTGGAAAACCTTTTCCCATAAGCTTTCTCCCTTACCCTTTCCTCCCCTCTCCTCTCCTCCACTCCCCTCTTCTGTCTGTCTCTCTCTTTCCTGCTCTCATCTTCTAGCTTTATAGACCTAATTAACATAAACTCTACTGGCTACATAGCTTATTAGCAAGGTGACAGATAATATAAAAATATATTTAAATATTCAGCAATGAATCATCTGTGAAAAATGTTACCTCTAAGCATTAATTGCAATGGTATTACCTACAAATGCACCACCTCCACATTCAAGCACTCTGAAATACCCTTTTCTCACAATCTATTGGATTTTCACCTTCTCTCTGCCTTTCCTTACCAAATCCTCCACTGTGACCTCTAATCCTTTGGTGTTTCAGTTCTTTCCCTGGTAATCACCCTTGGAATAACCACACTCTCCTCCTTTCTCCATTTTGACCTGCTGGTGAGCCAGCTCAACACTATGTGATATTCTTCTCTTGAGTCCCTGGCCCCCTTATCATATTGCTGATGGTACCCTGCCAACCTTAGCTTTAGATCACTCCCCCCATCTGTTGCCTTCAGTCCTGAACAGTCAATGCTGAATAAAAGTAGAGAAAATCATGCAACCACTTTGACCGGTCTATTACAAATTTATATTATATAACCTCAACTGGGTCCTCATTGATTCTGGGAAATTCTTCTACACTACACTTATTAATTCACTCTGTGCTACATTCTCCCATGAGTTTTTGCAAACTTTTGCATCCCTCTCAAACCTCCCATGGATCACTCCCCCACCTCAGATGAGAACTCATATATACACATACACACACATATAAATTAAGGCCATTCATAAAGGGTTTTCTTTTTCTCCCCGCTATTCATTTCACTTAGATACTGTCTGTCCCTATCTCCTTCATTCTTGTCTCACATGAAGAGATTGCTCTATCCCTTGCCAAAGTAAACATCTCTGTTTGCACAAGTAATTCCATCTTGTCTTCTCCAGCAGATTGCTCCCTCTACCACCCCCACTCTCAATTATCTTCAATCTCTCTCTGTCTACTGGCCACAAACATGGTCATGCTTCCCACATCTTCAAAAAATGCTCACAGATCTTTTATCAATAGTCATATAAAATACTCTAAATCACTAATGTTAGAAAAATGAAAATTAAAATAATTCTGCAGTACTACTGCACACCTATCAGATTGGATAGCATGACAGAAAAGGAAAAAGACAAATGCTATAGGGGATGTTGGAAAATAGGCATACTAATGCAATGTTGGCGAAATTGTGAACTGATCTAAACTGTTCTGGAGTGCAGTTTGAAATTCTACCCAAAGAGTTTATAAAACTATCCTTATCCTTTAACCCAACAATTCCACTACTAGACCTGTATCCCAGAGATATCAAAGAAAAAGAAAAAGTATCTACATGTACAAAATTATTTATAGCAGCTCATTATATGGTGGCAAAGTATTGGAACTTGAGGGCATGCCCATCAGTTGTGGAATGGCTGAACAAGTTATGGTGTATGATTATGGTGGAATACTATTAGACTATAAGGAATAATGAAGGAGAAGATTTCAGAAAAAAACCGGGGAAGACTTATGAGTTGATGCAAAGTGAAGTGAACAGAACTAAGAGAACAGTGTACACAGTAATAGTGATATTGTAATAATAATCGATTGTGAAAGACTTAGCTACTCTGATTAATATCAACATCCATGATAATTCTAAAGGACTCGTGATGAAAAATGCTATACACCTACAGAGAGAGAACTGATGAACTATGAGGGCTGATTGAAGCATATTTTTCTACCTTCTTTTTTTGTCACATGGCTGGCTTATATGGAAATATCTTTTATATGACTTCACACGTACAATGGGTACCATATTGTTTGCCTTCTCAATGGGTGGGAGAGGGGCTGGAAGAAGGGGGAGAATTTGGAGTGCAAAATAAAAAAAAATATTTAATGAAAGAAAACACTCGTCTGGACATAGGATTTTAGTTTGTGAACTCTATTTACTTCCCTTTCTTGAAACTCAGGACAAGGTTTGCTCATCTCTAACTGTCTAGCACCTCTCTTATTCACTAATGGTAGTTCATCAATAACATCTGTCAGTTCTTTCACTACCCAAAGCTACTATAAATCATTTGGGCCAGATATCTTGAATTCATCAAGGTCAGCTACATGTTATCTCATTATCATCAGAGTAAACTTCATATTAGCCACAAATAAGAATTTATTTTCCAAGGTAAGAATTGAGCTTCTTTTCCTTCTTTTTTCAGTTTCCATTTTCCCATCTACCCTAAGCAATAATCATCCCATTTCTTTTATTATTCTCTTTTCCGTATAGCTGTGTAACAGCAAGTGCCCTAGCATACCCAGGATGGCTGCTAGCACAGGTTCTTAGATTTGCTTTTTTAAAGGAAAGCAACTCAAAATGGGTTAACAGTCTTACTTTAATTAAACATATATCATTTATCTAGTTCAGGGGAAAAAGTCAGCACCTTGAACTTCAGAGAATACAAATAGAATACAAACAAGTTACAAGCAGAAGTTACAAGCAAAGAAACAGATCAACAGATGGGCTTCCAACTGTCTGACCATTACAAGCTGCCCCCTCCAACCTCCATTTTTCATCCTTAGCTTTCCTCACCAGCCTAGCTCATTCTGAGGTACATTGAAAATGTACCTGCTAGACTGTCCTATGCTCCTATAATCCTCTTCTGTTAACTACCCTTCTAGTTTAGTTGTTTTTCAGTTGTGTTCCACTTTTCTTGGCAAAGGTACTGGAATAGTTTCCCATATCCTTCTCTAGCTCATTTTACAGATGAGAAAAGTGAGGCAAATGGGGTCAAGTGATTTGCTCAGGGTTACACAGCTTGTAAGTGTCTGAGGTTGGATTTGAACTCAAGTTTTCCTGACTCTGTGCCTGGTGCTTCATATACTGTGGCATCTAGATGGTTGGCAAGACTTCCCCAGTGCTGAATTTTCCTGGCAGTCTTTGAGAACCTAGGGTCACCTCCACCACACCATTAGGTATTGGACTCTAATAGAGGATGAAATATTATGTGAATTCTATTCTTATTTGTCATAAAATTTTTTAAAAGAAAAAAGTTGCCTTAGTATTTTTCTTAGTCTTGAAACAATATTGTATATGTCCTACAATTATTCAATCAAGAACTCATTAAGTGCTTTCAATATGTTAGGAAGCGTCCTAGGCACTGGTGTTACAATGACAGAAGTGAAAACAGCCTCTACCCTCTAGTTGTTTTTCAGTCATGTCTTACTCTTTGTGACCCCACTTTGGGTTTTCCTTCCTTCCTTCCTTCCTTCCTT
>JAQQSW010001880.1:0-15541 GCA_028646575.1 Pseudocheirus occidentalis
GAAAAGCACTTTGGTGGCTGCATGGAGGATGGATTGGAACTCAGAAAGATTTGAAGAAGGCAAACCTACCAGCAGGCTACGGCAATAATCTGGGCTTGAAGAGATGGGCACTGGCGCTAGAATGGCAGCAATGTCAGAAGAGAGGATGCCTGTATCAGAGATGCTGCAAAGGTGGAATCGACCTTGGAAACAGTTTCCATGGTTGATTCCACCTTTGGAATTGATTCTCAACCTGTGGGTTTTGTTCAATTTAAATATATCCTGCATATCAGATATTTACATTACAATTCATAACAGTAGCAAAATCACAGTCATGAATTAGCAAAGAAAATAATTTTATGGTTGGGGGTCACCACAACATGAGAAACTGTATTAAAGGGTCGTGGCCTTACAAAGGTTGAGCATGGCTGGTTTAGAAGTTTAGATATAGGAGAGAGGGTGAGAGATAGTCTGGGATGACTCTTAGGTTTTAAACCTGAGGGGAGCGTGAGGGTGCTGTTGCCATCTGCAGTGGGAAGCGGCAATCAGAATGCACACCATCTTAGGGTGTAGGGGAGGGGAGAGATGGGGAAAAAATTCAAAACTCAAAATCTTGTGGAAGTGAATCTTGAAAACTAAAAATTAATTAATTCATTAATAAACAGCAGAGTAGATGACATTGATGTTAAGATTTGGAACATATGGCAAAAGTCATCAATAGTAACAGTGAAAGGGTGGAGTTTAGGGAACAAGATCATGACTTCTCTTTGGAACATTTTGAATTTAAAATGTCTATGAGCTCAGAGACTGTCTCCAAGTTTCTGAAAGGCAGTTGGAGATGTGAAACTGAAGGTCAGCAGAGAGGTTGGGGCAGTATAGATAGATTTGAGAATCATTAACATACAGATGGTATTTAAATCTATGGGAGCAGATGAGATCACTAGGTGAAGTAATATAGAGGGAAATGAGAAGAGGGCCCAGGGCATAACACCTTTGGTTAGAGGGAATGACCTGGAATAGAATCCAGCAAAAGAGAAAGAGAAGGAATGAACAGATAAGTAGGAAGAGAACCAGGAGGAAGTGATGTCCAGAAAACTTGAATAGAAGAGAGTATCAAGGAGGAGAGGGTGATTGATTAAAAATGACAATGGCTGCAGAGGGCAAAGAGATGATGATTTAGAAAAGGCCATTGGATATGATAACTAAGAAATCATTAGTAACTTTGAAGAGACGAGTTATGATGGATTGATGAGTTTATAAGGTGAGTTCTAAGGGATTAAGAAGATAGTGAGAAGAGACCATTTTTTGATGATAAATTTCACTCCAGTTTTAGCATACTTAATATATGCCATATATCTCTCCATTATCTTCTAAGTGATACTCATTTTTTAAAATTTCTTTTGGATACTGTAATATTCTATGACTTGAAGCCATGCAATAACCTAACTATCCACAGAGAAGAAAATTAATAGATGAAGAATGTTTTCAAGATTATGACACAAAGTTCTATATACAAACTACAGGGCTTACGCATCAATACATTTACCTTGCACAGACACCAGAAGTAGACAGGAAGAGAATTATCTGGATGAACTGTGAAAAATATTAACTCTCATTTAATTACCCTAAACTTTTTCTTGGAACATAAACTAATTTGAACAACATCAATAGTCCATGAGTACACAAAGAAAAACAAATAGGAAATATATATCATGTAAATATAAAGGTTTTTTGGGGGGCGGGGTACGGAATGGTAGTAACAATTAGGATGGAGAAATGAGGATCAGTCTCAAGAAAGAGGAAAGGCTTGACCCTTGAAGGAAGTTTAGAATTACAAGAGGATGGGAGAGGAAACCATACAAAAAAGATGGCAATAGATCCAATGTTTTTGTGCCAATAAAACTTAATTGAGAAGTTGTAAAATATAGATGTTTATTTTTATTAGCATGGGATCAGATGCATTGGAGACAACTTTATCGTGTGTTTTGATTATTGTTCCCTTCTGATCACTGGAATGATCAGTCTAGGGAAGCTGCTAGAAATGTGTCTGTCTGATCCTTGATTTTTTTTCCAATAGTTTCATCCAAATTTGCAAGTATGACTATGTTCCTCCACTGCTCAAATATTTGCAGTGGCTGTTGGTGGCCTCCAGGATAAAATATACACTCATCTCAGCCTGTCATTTTTAGTACTTCATAATCTATCACAAAGATATTCCATATGATTTATTTCACATAATTTCCTTTGTTGCATTCTATGACTAGCTAAACTGGATTATTTGCTTCTGAAAAGCTGGCATTTCTTCTCCCATCTCCTCACTTATCCACAGGCTATCCTTTTCTTATGCCTGGAATGCATTCCTTCCTCATCTCTTTCTCTAAGACTCTTCATGTTTCTTCAAAATTAAATTCAGGTTCAACCTCTGTTATGGTAAGGGAATTTGAATATTGTCCCTGCCCCTTAATAGGCTTAGGGGATTTGAAGATCTTCCTTGGTGATGCAGTCTGGGATGCTTTTTTCTGTAACCTCAGTTCGTAAAATCTCACTTGTGTTCGGGTACCTATGTATGTAACATCAGTTTGTAACAAACCTGTGCAATTAAGTTGTAAAAGTCATTCTCCCCCGCCACCTGCCATAAAGGCATTAACTTTGCCTCTCCCCTTCCCCCAGCCTAAAAGTCTTTACCCTTAGCTAGCAAGTCTGCCTAGAAACAAGCCTCAATAATATTCTATAAACACACCCTTAGAGAAATGCATAGCCCCTTTGTTCTAAGTGGCCAGCTCCACCCAAAAGCCTTGAACAACATTATCAGACAGGTAACTCCATTTCAGTATGGTACCTCCTGAATCCCTAATCAGTCTAGCTCCCAGACTTGGAAACAATCAAGCCTATCCTCCCAACAGCCATAATGGACATATCTCATTCATCCTTGAACAAAAGCAACCTAGTGATGTTTCAAGATAAAAACCACACCTCCCTATAGCCCCCCTTAGGGGGATCTCCTAGTGAATTATGGGCAATTTGCATGCACAGTTGATATAAAAAGTGCATGTCCCTTTAAGCACTGACCACTTCTAAACTCCTCCCTAACTCCTCCCAAACTCCACCCATGCCCACCTAGGTAGCATAATTAACCTTTGACAGTTTTATGGTAATAAAAACTGCACTTCAAGCCCCAGCAGGCTATCCTTAACCTTTTCCTGCCCACTTCAGAGTGTAAAACTTTATAACTCTCCCTTAGATCCCTGCACTTTGCAGGTTCTCCTATTTCTCCTGCCTGCTACTAAGTAAGCATATCAGTAAACTTTGAAACTTTGCCAAAAGACAGCTTGGGTCCTGGTGAAATTCTTTCCAGACAAGAACCCGGTAGGGATTATATGACATCCATCAGACACCCCCCTCAGACACCCACTTCTCCCCATACCTCTTCATTGGGACTCACTTGGAGTGAGAAGCTTGCTTAGGGGAGGCTTGTTTTTCAGGAAGGCCCACCTTTTTTTACTTTGTAATTAGGCAGTAGGTCATGAAGGTTGTGAGACCCTAGAGAAGGCTACACACACTTTCTCTCTCTGTCTCTGTCTCCGTCTCTCTCTGTGTCTCTGTCTCTCTGAGGTGAGATTTTGCTTTGGGATTCACTTATGGGAGGAGTTGTGTGATTTGGCCAGACGAAACTCTGGGCAGCTGTTGAGCCCCCTGGGCTTTGAAAACACGGATGTTAGTGCTTCTCTCTGGTAACTAACATTGTATATATGTGATGGTTAGACAGCTAGAAGCCCTGTCTGTTGTTTTGCTGAATTGTGTTATTTTCTCCTTATTTTTTGTCTGCTTGTAATTTCTGTTTGTATTTTTTCAAGTTCAGGGTGCTGACTTTTGCTCCTGAACTAAGTGTATATACTATTTATATGTTTCATTAAAATAAGATTGTTAAGCTCTTTTGAGTTGCTTTCCTTTAGAAAAGCAGAACAAAGAAACTGTGCTACCAGACAGCCTAGGTATGCTAGGGTGCTTGTGGTTACAAACTCCTACTCAAAACCTTTCTTGATTCCCCTAGGCATTAATGCTCTTTCTGGATATTTCATCTTTCCTTATCTCTTTACATATCGTATCACCCAGTAGAATGTAATTTACTTGAGGTCAGGGAGTATTTAGCTTTTTTGTTCTTATAACTTCATTATGTGCATAGAAGATACTAAATAAATCTTTTGTAGATGGAATGAATTAAAATTCAAATCTGTCCATGTATTTCTACATCTGTCTCTCTGTGTCTATCATATACTTGCACACATTCTCATGAACACACACACAGAGCCTCTATCCAGCACTCAGGGAAGCACCCTGTTGTTCACACTGACTGATAAATTTGTAAATGCAGAATTAGCAGAGGGGACAAACTGCCCATATGTTCATAATAACTAATTTGTCTTGTGTTGAGACACTGGGATAATTGTTCAAGAGTGGAATCCTCACTTCTCAGTGGATAGGTGCAAGTCTGACTCAGTTGTTCCCTAGCACTTGCTACCTATTAATCCTAAAGATCATAAACTGTTCAAATATTTCCCATTACTTTGTCTGGATGTATCATTTATACTTATCCGGTGTCACAAGTATCTGAATGCAAATCTTTTCCAGCTTGAAATGGTCAACTTCTTGAAAGCAAGGTCTGTATGGTATCTCTATTTGCATACCCAGCATCAAGAACCATCTATTGTCTGCAGGCAGGTGCCACAGTCAGTAAGACCTCGGTTTAAAGTCTACCTTACATATTTTTATTTAACTGTGTGACCTTGAGAAAGTTACTTAATTTCTCTACGTTTCAGTTTCCTCCAAAATGAGTGGTTTGGATATGGCATCCTTCTTGATCTCTATGAGCTTCAAATCTATGAACACACACGTACACACACATATGTGTATGTATATACATACTCACACATATATGTGTGAGTATATACATATATTTCTTGAATTTGTGCCATATTAACCTTTTACCTATTGCTTTGACATGTTCTTAACTAAATGTGAGTATATATGTATGTGTGTATGTGTGTATATGTGTGTTTGTGTGTTGTTGTTGGTGGTATTCCGTCTTCTGTATTGGATTGCAATTTCCTAAATGTTAAGGCCCATCTTTTTTTTTTCTATCTCTGTTCCACTCCAGTGTTTCCTATCATGCTCTGCAGGCACACAGTGGGTGCTCACAAATATTGTCTCCTGCCTGCTAAATTACCGTCTTTGTTCTGAGGAGAATAATGTGTTCTGACAGGCCCCAAGGATAAGAAGGGCAGAAAAGATCAAGGGAAAGAACATTTAGGGGAGATGAAAGGCAAAAAAGAAAAGGTGACAATCTCAGTTGAGTCTGGTAGCTAAAGACTCTAAACATTATTTTCAAATAAGTTATCTGAAGGAAAGTTAATTGTCTTAATCACATAGAAGGAAAGCTTGAGCCTTGAGAATTAAGCCACCCATTGAATTTACTTCTAAGGAGAACAAAAGCAACACTGGAATATGTATTTGATATTTTTTCCTCTGAGAAAGAATCCTGTTTACCTGTTGTCCCCCCTCCCCTTCTTAAATTCTCCTAGACTTTACAGAACATACCAGCTAAAAGGTTTTCTCAGTTCAGAACAATATTCACAACTCCAGTTTCTATCAGTATTAAAGGAGATTGCATCCATGTTAATCCCCAAATGCTGGAAGTGAAAATAATGCTTCACCACATTCCTCCAAGGAGAATTTTTTTAGCTTTTTTCAAAGCAGAGTAAGTAAAAACATAGGGTTTAAAAATCTCTTTTGGGTAAATGGAAACCCAGATTACAATCCTTTATAGAATCTATCTGTGCTAACATTTTAAAGATCCCCCAAATATCTGGGTTGAGTAGGACAAGGAGCACTGTCCAAGCACAGAAGAAATGGCCCATTCTCACAGAAATGTCAAAGCAACTTGGTAACCAGAGATGCTGACACCAATAGCAATCATTATCTACCATAAATTATCTCTAAGTTTCTTTGCATTTTATCATAAATAAAGAATCTTCCAACAAAACATAGGAATGATAAGTTTTCATGTCTTCCTTCTTTTTTTTTTAGTAAATTCAATATTCTTTGCATTCACTTCATTGCTTCTCAATAATAACATCTTAAACACTGTATTGATTCCAATGCATTTCATTCAACAAAAACTTAAGTGCTCAAGTGAAATATATAGGTAATATTTCAGGTGAAATTCACAAGACAAATACATGAAGAGATAGCCTCAGAATCTGAAAGATCTCAGTTGTATATTCTAATACATGGATGGCCTTGTGACTATGGTCAAGTTATTTAAACTATCTGAGCCCTAGGCACTGAGAGTTGTTGACACACATTGTGGGAGGAATTCCTGCAAATTCCCTCTACTAAAGAAATCACAGGTCTGGGTAGCACATTTGAGAGAATTTGACAACCTCAACTTCTCTCCCTGTCTCCCCCACCCAAAAAAATCAAGGTACCATGTTATATATTTGCTGGGGATAAAAATTTTAAAGACAAGAACAAAAGCAAACCATAAATAAACTAATTCCTCACCTCAAGGATAGACTATGTTCTACCAGGGGGTATAATATGTATTCAGCAAAATAAAAATAAGAAATTCTGAGGGCAGAAAAACACTAAGAATTGAAAAGACAAGGGAAGTCTTGACAGTAAAGTGAAACATGAAGTGAAAATGGATTTTAAAAGACGGATGAGAAGGGAATGTGTTCAAAGCATGGATAATAGACTGTGGGAATATATATGGAGGCTAGAAATGGTATGCCAGATTCATTAAGTTCAGTTTGACTCCAACATGGAATGCATAAAGGGTAGTAATATAAAATAAGGTTGGAAAGTAGGTTGGATTCATGTCGTGGAGATCTTGATGTGCTAGACTCCTTAGATAAACACTGAAGGTTATTGAACAAAGTAGCAATGAGGTCAGACCTGTATTTTGGGAAAATTGTTGTGATCACTGTATGGAGGATGAATTGATGAGGGGAAAGAATGGAAAAAGGTGAACAAAATAATGACTATAATAATCTTGGAGATGATGAGGGTCTAAACTGTGTTACTGTCCACATGAACAGAGAGAAGGGGAATGATGCTACGGAAGGTAAAGTTGATAGAACTTGACAACTAAATTGATATAAGGAAAGGAAAAAAAATCTATGTTGACCTTTAGGTTCTATATCCTTGGGTTCTTTGACAGATGATAGTACTTTCAATGGAAATGTGTTTGGAGGAGGGGAAAGATTGGTGGAGTGAAGATAAGTTCTCCTTTGAACATGTTGAGTCCGAGATGTGAATAAGACATCTAGGTGAAGATGCCAGTAGATATATCATAGTTGATGATCAAGGATGACGTTGAGAATTCAGGGGGAAGTACGGCTGAGTAGAAGTTATTGTGAAATTATTAATCATACGCACACACAAATATACATAAATATGTGTAAGTATATATGTACATATTTACATATCGATATCCGTCTACCTGTAACAACTGAACACACATAAAAAATTAAAATATTGGAGCTTAAGACAAAGTCTCAGGGAACACCTACACTTAGGGGGTCAGTGATTGATTATGTCTCAGGAGAAACAACTGGGAAGGAGCAATCAGAAAGGCAGAAAGAGAACCAGAAAAGCACCAAGTATTATAGAAGTCAAAGAGGGGGGAGATTATTAAGGAAGATATGAGGATCATAAGGGATAAAGAGAGAACAAGGAGAATGGGACTAAGCCAAAGGGCATGAAGTTTAGGATTTAATCAATGAATAGTAACCTTTGAGGTAAGTTTCAGTAGAGTGGTGGAGTACAAGGGACTAAATATTGTAATACAGAAGTGAGTGGGCAATGAGGAAGTTAAGTACAGGTTATCTCAAATTCCCTCCTGTATATTGTCTTTTATTAAAAAAATGGAGCCATAATTAGTCACGTTTATAAAATGTACATTATTCATTCAAATTTATAACACTTTCCATAAAATTTGAAATCACATTAGTTAGTTTTTACATAGTAATCACATAAAATGGTAGATATTTTCTGTAATTGCAAGTAAAATTCAATTTCTGACAAGCCATTGTCCTACAATACCAAAAAATGAAACAAAACAACAGTCCTCATTTACAAAGCATGTGATAAAAATATTGACTCAGATGTCCAAGAGGCCACCCTGAAAGTATTTCTACTCTCATATAGCAAGGTTCATTCGATAGTATCTAACTGAATTCTTTATTGCAGTAACTCCCCCCCCCCTTTCTTGGTAGCATTTATAAAGGAAAGAATGAGGTCCTATCATGGATCCATGCAATTTTTTGACATCAATGACATTTTAAGGTATCACAATATTTTCAAATCACCAGTGCCTGGTACATAATAAATGTTTATTAACTGACTGACATCTTTTTTTTTGGTTTTGGTTAGTTTTTTTATTGCTTAACTGAAAGATAGTGGGTTAGAGTTGAGAAGTAGACTGAGTACATCATACATACAGGGTATAGCAGGTTATGGAAAGGAGGAATTTTTTCATTCTTTGTATTTGCATTCCTGAGTGCCTGGAACACAATAAACACTTAATAAATGCTTGTAGTTTAATTGATCAATTCTCCTGGTTTTTTTATTGATTTGTTTGTTTACTTTTAGTTTATAAGATTTAGTTCCACATTCCCTTGAGTTTCAAATTTTGTCCCCTCCCTCAGCCCCACACCCCCCTTGACTCCCATGCAGGCATTCAATCAAGTATAGGATCTGCAAATACTTTCACATTAGACATTAGTCAGGTTGTAACCAACGGGATGAAAAATGGGAAAGAGGAAACAAAACCAAACATGAAAAAGAAAGAGAGCAAGTAGTTTGCTTCAGGCTGCATTTAAACTCTGTTCTTTTTAGATCTTTCTCTGAATGTAGACATCTCCTTCCATCATGAGTTTTTTGGAGTTGTCTTATAACCTTGCATTGCTGAGAAGAGTCTAGTCTATCAAAGTTGGTTGTCACACATACGTTGTGTCTGTAATTGTGTATGAATTTCTCCTGGTTCCACTCTTCTCACTTAACATCAAGTCATATAAGCCTCTCCAGGTAAATATGAAGTCCATCTGCTCCTCATGTCTTATAGTGCAATAGTATTCCATTACTTTCATATACCACAACTTGTTTAGACATAACCCAATTGATGGGTATCTCTTCAATTTCTGATTTTTTGCCACCACAAAAAAAGCTGCAATAAATATTTTTGTACTTACGGGTCTTCCTCCCATTTTTGTGATCTCTTTGGAATACATCCCTAGAAGTGGTATTACTGGGTCAGAGGGTATGCAATTATGTATAGCTCTTTGGGCATAGTTCCAGATAGCTCTCCAAAATGGTCGAATCAGTTCACAACTCCACCAACAATACATTAGTGTTCCAGTATTTCCACATCCTCTCTAGCATTTGCCATTTTCCTGTTTTGTCATCTTAGCCAATCTGACTGGTGAGATGAGATACCTCAGAGTTGTTTTGTGCATTTCTCAAATCAATAGTGATTTAAAGCATTTTTTTCATATGCTTATAGATATCTTTAATTTCTACCTCTGAAAATTGCCTGTTCATACCCTTTGACCTTTTATCAATTGGGGAATGACTTATATTCTTATGGATTTGACTCAATGCCCTGTATATTTTAGAAATGAGGCCTTTATCAGGGACACTGGTTGTAAAAATTCTTTCCCAATTTCCCACTTCCCTCTTAATCTTGGTTACACTGGCTTTGTTTGTACAGAAACTTTTCAATTTAATGTACTCAAGATTATCCATTTTGCATTTTATAATGTTCTCTAACTCTTGTTTGGTAATAAAGTCTTCCCTTCTCCATAAAACTGATAGGTACACCATTCCTTGCTTTCCCAGATTACTTACAGTATCAGCCTTTATACCTAGATTGTGCACCTATTTAGATTTGATTTTGGTATACGGATGTAGTATACTGGGTCTATGCCCAGTTTCTGCCATACTACACTCCAGTTTTCCCAGCAGTTTTTGTCAAATAGTGAATTTGTATCCTCAAAACTGGGGTCTTTGGATTTATCAAACATTAGATTACTATAGTCATTGACTATTGAGTCTTCTGTACCCAATCTATTCCATTGGTTCACTACTCTATTCCTCAGCCAGTACCAAGTAGTTTTCATGACTGCTGCTTTATAATAGAGATTAAAATCTGGTATGGCTAGGCTACCTTCCCTTGCATTTCTTTTCTTTCTTTGTCTTGATATTCTGGACCTTTTGTTCTTCCAAATGAATTTTGTTACCATTTTTTCTAGTTCTATAAAATAAATTTTTGGTAGTTTGATTGGTATGGCACTAAATATGTAATTTAACTTAGGTAAAATTGCCATTTTTATTATATTAGCTAGACCCAGCCATAAGCAATTGATGTTTTTCCAATTAGTTAGATCTGACTTTATTTGTGTGAAAAGTGTTTTGTAGTTGTGTTCATATAGGTGCTGGGTTTATTTGGCAGGTAGATTCCCAAATATTTTATAATGTCTACAGTAACTTTAAATGGGATTTCTATTACTATCTCCTGCTGTTGGACATCCTTAGAAATATATAGGAATGCTGAGGATTTATATGGGTTTATTTTATATCCTGCAACTTTGCCAAATTTATTTATTGTCTCAAGAAGTATTTTACTTGATTCTCTAGGATTCTCTCATAATATCATCTACAAAGAGTGATAGCTTAGTCTCTTCTTTGCCTAATTTAATTCCTTTGACTGACATTTTCAAAGTAGTTAGTTCTGCCACTATTTAAGCAAAGAAGGTGAATGACCTTCATTCCAGGCAGATTGTAGAAAGAGTTACCGCTTATTCTGGCTCTCAAATGACTTCCCAGAAATGAATCTACTACTTCTCAAACAGTGGCTATTGCCTACCACAGAGCAGGCTGTGTATGTCATATATACAAAATATTTTTCTGCTATGGAGTAGTTGGAAGTTTGGGGATCAGTTATCACCACTCCACTTTCTTCTTTTTGTCTGTATTATTCTCACTCTACACGCACATTCTAAAATGACCATCTCTATTTTTAGGCACAGTTCAGTACAGAGTCTTATGCTCTTTTATGACATGATTCCAAAGTGCTTTCCAATTAGATTATGAAAACAGCTAAAATTAGGTGCATAATCACTGATAATCAGTACCTAAAACAACATCAAGTGCCAAATGATTCTGCAAAGTGATTTTCAGGCTCATTCTCTTTGCTCCTTTCCCAATTGTCTTCTCTTGCTAGCCATACATCCCTGAGAAGAGTCTTATTATTAGGTTGTGGTTAGCGTACACTGAAAGCTATTTACTCTATGGTTAATAATAGAGAGAATCAATCTGAGATTCCATTGGTAGAAGGAAATCCTGAAGGAGGAAACTCCTTGTATCAATAAAGTTGCCAACTTCTATGCAAACTATAATCATAGCATAAAACACTGAAAGGTTAACTAACCTGGCCAGGGTCACAAAGCCTATTTATTTCAGCGACAAGACTTAAATATAGGTCTTCCTGGTTTTGAGGTCAGCTCACCATCCACTGTGCCCTTTGCAACATGGCAAAACAAAACCAAAAAAAACCCACTTTTTACTTGATTGTCCAATGTGAACTTGTTATCTCCAGCAAGTCCCTTTTGTTCTACTCCTTTAGAATAGAGTCTTCGTGAAGCTTTTCATTTCTGCCCTTTTGGTCCTGAATAATAATGATGATGGTGATAAATGATAATAATGGCATTAATAAAAGCATTTTCTCTTTGAGATTTGAAGTAGTTCTCAAATACCATCTCATTTGAATCTTCACAACAAGCCTGGGAGATAGGTGACATTATTATCCCCATTTTTATGGATGAGAAAGCATTTTTCTCACCTCTTTTCCTTCAATTCTATTTTCTGAAGATTTCTATATTGTGACCAGAACATAGTAGCTACTTAATAAATGCCTTTGGAATTTAAATGAACTTCAAAGAAAGCCTCCTGAAACAAAACCATTGTTTCCAAGGAACCATAGTTTTCAGTTGGGTGGTTCAGTGGATTGAACACTGGATCTGGAGGCAGGAAGGCCTGAATTTAAATCCAACCCCAGACACTTACTGGCCAGGTGACCCTGGGCAAAGCTCTTAAGTCTTTGCTTACCTGTTTCCTCACCCATATAAAATGGGGATAATAATTGTACCTATTTTCCAAGATGGCAATCTTGGATTGGCAAATGAGATAATAATTGTAAAGTACTTAGCACATTGCCAGGCACATAGAAAACATATAAATGTTAGCTATTGTTATGTTATGATGATGATAATGTCATAAATAGAGTACTTGAGGGGGGACACATTTGCAATTCTTGAAACATTAGGGCAAAAATAAATAGTAAATGACTTCCAAATTTAAAAAAACCCAATAGGCTCTAATACATTACATTTTTGTTTTTCAGTTGTTTTTACTCATGTCCTACTTTTTGTTACCACATTTGAGGTTTTCTTGACAAGGATAAGAAATGATCTTTTAATTTCCGGTGAAGTGATCTTGTTACTCCATATCTGACCCCATCCCCATGATGCCACAACTTTAGAAACTGTAAAAACTGTAACTCTCTACATACTCTTAATACAATGTCTTAAAAGGATCATATACAATGCAAGTTCTTTGTCTCATAGTCATAATCAGGTTTTGTTTTCTTTAAATGCCAAAATATTATCTTTAATTTCTTCAGGTCTTGGAAGAGAGAGCCAATCAGTTCTAGATAAGTAATGCCTGGGATGATTGCAAGGAGACATTTTTCAAGTGGTCACTCTACATCATAATCTGAATAGTCTCATTCCTGTCCTCCCTAGGGATTCAGTGAAGAGATGGAAATATGAAACAGGCCAGTTTGCATTCCAAGTGTTATAATTTGCAGAGTTAAGGAGGTCTAGCATCAAAACCTGTTAACAGATAAATTAAGCAGTTTCTAAAAACCTATTCACTGATGAAAGACAACTTTGATTTTTGACAAGCTGATCACTGTGACTTACAAAAACTTCTAAGGTGCTAGGATGCTGTTTTTTTATTTTGTTTTTATGGGGCAACTAGGTGGCATAGTGGATAGATAGATGCAGTGCCTGAAGTAAAGACTCATCTTCCTAATTTCAAATCTGGCCTCAGATATTTACTAGCTATGTGACCCTGGGAAAGTGGTTTAACCCTGTTTGCCTTGGTTTCCTCATCTGTAAGATGAGCTGGAGAAAGAAATGGCAAACCACTCTTTTGCAAAAGAAATAACAAATGGTGTCATAAAGAGTGAGATAAAACTGAAATGACCTAATAATTAATGTTAAATAATAATATGCTGGTTTTTATTTTAGTGTCATTATTCATAGAATTAGTATGCCAAATATGGTATAGTGAAAGTGGATTTGGAGTCAGGAAATCTGAATTTAAATCCTAACTCTATCACTTATTACTATTGTGATGTTTGGCAAATCATTTGACCTGGGGGGGGGGTCTCAATTCTCTCATCTATAAAATGAAGGAGCATCTTTCTGCTCCAATTCCTTTGACACACTTCCATTAGAATGCAAACTCCCTGAGGACAGGGAATTAAAAAAAATCTTCTTTGTTTTCTTATCCCCTAATAGAATGCCCAGCGAATAGTAAGTGATTAATAAAAATGTTTATTGAACTATAGTGATTCCAGACTATTTGTTTATGCCTTTTGCATTCAGTTCTTAGGAAATAAAGAGAAAGTAGAAAGGACACGAAAACTCCACTACAAAGGAGAACCGTTGCTAGTTTAGGTATTCTAAATGATCAAATGATAGGAAGTAAGAAAAATCTTTAAGTAATTACCCCAAACGGTGTTAAAGAGAATATAACTGTAGAAGAGGATATGATTCAATGAGCTATTTATTGACTGTAAAAAGTATCTCTTCTTACTTTTAAAGTACTTAAGTTCTAAACAATTTTCTTTTGGTTTGGTCCTATGATTTTATCAGTATATGAAATTCCCTGTGTGGAAATTACCTCCACTGATGCAATTCGGAAAACTTGTCAGTAACTTGTAGTCTTAGAGAATGGCTTGGGGAAATGGAGAAATATGGAGAAATTAAGTGACTTGTCTCTTTTCATACCATTAATACACGGTGTCCCAAAATTTTTGTGCAGTTTAAAGTTATTGCATTAAGACTTTTAGGACATCCTGCAGAAGTCAGAGGCACAACCTTAACCTATTCCTTATTGACTCGAATGCAAACCCTTGCTTTATCATCTCCCTCCCAAAATATCATGACATCCCTCCAAAAGATTAGTAAAGTGTATTGGAGATATTAAAGCATTTGGTTATAATTTCATTTTAAGGACAATGCATAGTAAAAGAGTTAATATGTCAAATTGCCCATGGTATGTTAGTGGGGGTAACTTCCAACATGGGGAACTCTTTTCATTAACAATAATCACAGATTAGAATAAGTCTATAATTTAGTGTTTAAGTGAGTTGCCTGAGGTGCAGAACAATTAAGTGACTTGCCTCTCTTGAAAGTCAAGGTTACAGAATCAGTTTGGAGAGTGGAGATTTGAACCAGGTTTTCCTGACTGCAAATTTTAGCCACTTCTCTGCTGCCTTTCTAGGATAAAAGGAATCAAAATGGTCAATTGTGACAATTAACAAATAGGAGAAAGAAGTGCAAAAGACAAAGACTGAGGATAATGGTATCACAAGACAGGGATATAGCAATAGTAGGTATTTTACAAATATTTTAAGAAATCTGTCATTTACTTTAGCACGTCTATGTGCTAAGTACATTATGGACATTATCTCATCAGATCCTCATGACAACTTTTCAAGGTATGTTCTATTATTATTCCTAATTTGCAGTTGAGAAAATTGAGGCAGAAGAAAGTTAAGTGACTTGCCCAGGGTCACACAGCTAGTAAGTGTTTGAGGCTAGATTCCAATTTCCAGACTCTAGCTCCAGCATTCCATCCACTGTGCCCCCTAACTGCCATGATATGATAGATTGTGCATATCTAACCTCAATTCTTGCATTGAATGATAGCCAAGATCTTCAAACTTTGAAACAATGTGGTAACTACATATATTTAATTAATTAAATCAAAACTTTTTTCTCCAAAAAGGACTCTGAATTGTATTAAGTAATATTCTAAATTCCTTATGGGACCTTATGCTATGATAGGTCTTTATAGTGCTTTATTTCAAACATATGGAAAGCGGGGATAACATTCATTTTCCACATGCTATCTACAGAGGAGAATGGAAGTTCTCAAGGAAAGGAGGGAAGGGAAGAAGTAAAGAATGATAGAGGCAGCTAGGTAGTGCAGAGAACAGAGCACCAGCCCAGGTTCAAATCCTACCTCAGACACCTGACACACTTACTAGCTGTGTGACCTTGGGTAAGTGTAATGTTAATGAAATCAGAAGATCTTCCATGCCCCTTTCTATTGGCACCTACTAAAGGCACTTAGCACCTCAAAGGCTTAGCTCCTTACTTCCAGTTAACTCCTTGGGAGTAATTCACACCTGAACAGGTAGGGGCTCATC
>JAQQSW010001881.1:0-15539 GCA_028646575.1 Pseudocheirus occidentalis
GGGGGGGGCCGTGGGGGGTGAGGCAGGGCTCTGAAGTAGCCTGGTGGGGGCCGCTGGTGGATCCAGCAGTTCCCTTCCCCCACTGCTTCTTTGCCCCGGGGGCAGAATGGCCGAAGGCTTGCGAGGCTCCGCTGCTCCTCGTGGCTGCCCTGAGGTCTTGCCTGGCTGTGGCTGCGGTTTTGGGCTGGTCGGTCTCTGCTCCCCTGCGGTGCGAACTGCCCGTCCTGTTCCTCAGGCCTTGGCAGATGTGGAGGTGCTGGAGGCTGTAGAACCACTGCAGGCTGGCTGCGGGGCTCAGCTCAGCTCCTTCCCACCACCTGGGCCTGGCCGTGGTCTCGGCTTCAGGCTGTTCCAGCCTCCTGGCTTCCGTGATGAGCCCCTGCTGCAGAGCTGCCTTCAGCGAGAGCTGTGTTCTCTGTATTTTTGTGAGTCTGAGAGTCCTAGACTTTCCTAGACTTTGTCTGGGCTCATATTTTATGGGTGTTTAGGGTGGCGATGTGGGAGCTGCGGGACCTTGCTGCTTCTACACCGCCATCTTGGCTCTGCCCCCCCAAAAAACGATTTTAAAAAATCATTTGAAGAGTTTTCGGGGCTTTCCTTTCTATTTAGATGGTATTTTGTTCATTTTAAAAATCATTCATGGTTATTTTCCCCCCATTTTCCTACAACAGGTAATCTTCAATACTATCAATTGTGTTTGAAAAGCAGTGTTATTTGAAAAATAGCCAAGGGTAATAGATTCAAGAAATATTCTTTCCTATATTGGTTCCATTTTTAAGAAGCTGTCTTTTTTTAACCTATAATACTTATTGTGTTATTAGAGGCCACAGTCAGGTTTTTTGTAAGCCCAATAGATTTGAGGGAAATGATGTGATATATCCAGACTTGTGGTATCACTAGATCAATCTGGGAGGGAAAAACAATAGAGTTTCAGGCCAAAACAGAAATAATTGCTATTTACATTCATTCTGAGCCATCTGGGCCCAAGTAATGACCAAGTGCTCTCAGATAGATTTTTTTTAAAACTAGGTAAAAGAGGCTATTTTGTTTTATTTATTGCTAGCCTTAATCACTGACTGGGTGTTGCCTCAGTCAAACTGAGACTTGGGAAAGACCTTAGCTTAAAAAAAAGCTGAGATTTCCCACTGCATCCAGGGCCATCTCCAGTCATCCAGATCTGTATCTTGCCACTGGACCTAGATGGCTCTGGAGGAGAAAGTAAGGCTGGTGACTTTGTACAACCCTCTTTCACTTAAATCCGATTTACTTGCAAGTTATGGCGTCACCTCCTGATGTCATGGTCCTCTTCTAAATTTAGCTGAGTTCAACTGACCTTTCACTTTATTCTTATTTCTTATGGCTTGACAATTCTGGAAACCACCACAGCTGCCAGTGATCCACTCTCCTGAAAGCTTCAGCCATGGCTTGTTCTGGCCACCCTAGGGCTTTAGCTGTGGGTTCATGCAGTGCTGGTCTGGGTTCCCAGCGCACTGCAATGATCCCCTTTCCGTTGGCCTGCCAGGCTGCCTCCAGTGAGAGCTTTGTCATTCTGTCATTTTGTGGGTTCTGGGGCTCTAAAATTTGTTTAGAGTCATGTTTTATAGGTATTTGAGGTGGTTGTGGGGGGAGCCTTGGAGTTCTGCTTCTAAGCTGCCATCTTCATGGTCCTCTTGTAGAATGAAGGACAAATAACAACAATAAGGGCTTAATAAAGGCTTTTCCCCCCATTCTTTCATTTCAGTGCTATCTTTCCTAGGACTAGAGTGCACATTCTTGTGTCTGTGACTTTTAAGTTTTGTTTCTGCTTTGCCCTTCTATGTTCTTTCTACAGTGTATTAGTTTTCTTATCCTTCTCTGATGCCCAGCACCTGGCCTTTTATCTCCTGGAGGCACAATAAATTAGATTAAGACTTCTAGAAATTTCTTTTGTTAGGTTTGTGCAGTGTTTTTGCACTACATGTATAAGGTGTTAAATGAATGAGATAAACATTTAATGGTGGGCTTTAATAGGATCAATCTTCCTGTCAGATCTGTGGATAAGGGAAGAATTTATGGCAATACAAGATATATAAAGGGTTACTAGATGGATAACTTTTATTACATTACATTTGATTACATTAAATTTAAAAGTTTTTGCAATGTACAACCAACATAACCAAGATTAGAAGGAAAACATAAAGCTTGTGGGGAAATTTATAGCAATTGTCTCTGTAAAGACCTCATTTCTCAAATGTATAGAGAACTTGGTAAATTTAGAAGAATATAAGTCATTCTCCAAATGATAAAATGGCCAAGGGATATGAACAGGCAGTTTTCAAACAAAGAAATCAAAGTTATCTATAGTCATATAAAAGTGCTCTAAATAACTGTTGATTAGAGAAACGAAAATGGAAACAACCTAAATCATCAACATTCCTGTATATCACAAACAAAACTCTGCAAGAAGAGATAGTAAAATATACCCCATTTAAAATAACTCTAGACAGTACGAAATATCTGGGAGTATGTACATCTGCCAAAACAAACTCAGGAACTATATTTTAAAAATTATGAAAACTTTTTATTCAAATAAAATCAGATAAAAGAAACCCACACAAATCATTGGCATTTCTATATATTACTAACAGCCCAAGAGCGAGAGATAGAAAGAGAAATTCCTTTTAAAGCTACTATAGCCATTTTAAATATTTAGGAGCCTACCTGCAAAACAAACCCAGGAACTATGTGAACACAATTACAAAGCACTTTTCACACAAATAGTCAGAATTAAATAATTGGAAAAACATTAGTTGCTTGTGGGTAGGCTGAGCTAATATAAGAAAAATGACAATTCTACCTAAATTAATTTACTTATTCAATGCCATACCAATCAAACTACCAAAAAGTTATTTTATAGAACTAGAAAAAAATAGTAACAAAATTCATCTGGAAGAACAAAGGTCCAGAATATCAAGGGAATCAATGAAAAGAAATGCTAGGGAAAGTGACCTAGCTGTACCAGATCTTAAATTATATCATAAAGCAGCAATCATTAAAATTACTTGGTAATGGCTAAGAAATAGAGTGGTAGATCAGTGGAAAAGGTTAAGTGTACAAGACGCAGTAGTCAATGACTATAGTAACCTATTCTTTGGTAAACCCAAAGACCCTAGCTTTTGGGATAAGAACTCACTATTTGACAAAAACTCCTGGGAAAATTGGAATATAGTATGGCAGAAAATGGGCATAGACCAACATGTTATACCATATGCCAAAATAAAGTCCAAATGGGTACACAATTTAGATATAAAGGCTGATACTATAAGCAAATTAGGAGAGCAAGGAATACTTTACCTGTCAGATTTGTGGAGAATGAGGAATTTATGACCAAATAAGAGCTAGAGAACATTATGAAATGCAAGATAGATAATTTTGATTACATTAAATTGAAAAGTTTTTGTATAAACAAAGCCAATGCAACCAAAATTAGGAGGGGAGCAAAAAATTGGGAAAGGAGGCAGAGACAAGATGGTGGAATGAAAGCAGGAACTTACTTGAGCTTGACCCCCAATCACCTCCAAATACCTGTGAAAAATTAAACAAATTTTGGAGTTGCAGAACCCACAAAGTGACAGAGTGAAATACATTTCCAGCTGAGGAGAGCCTGGCTGGCTGAAAGGAAGAGTCTGTCTCACTAGGCTGGGAGCGGAGTGCAGTCCCATGTGGGCTGAGCTGGCACAGACCAGTAGCACAGAATGGCAGGGGAAGGCTTCAGGGGACTGAGTCACTGGAAGCTGTGGTGGTTTCCACACTTCTTATCCCACAAACACCAAAGAGAAAGTAAAAGGTCAGGGAGGAAACCTTGTTGGACCTGGGTGAGGGAGGAGTGTGGTTTGGTCCCTGCTCCTGGGGAGTTGGAGGTAGTGGCTGTGGTGGCAACAATAGCAGGAGTGGTGGCTGCTTTTGAGCTCCAGGCCTACAGATGGTGAGGGGACCAAGTGGCTGATCAGAGAGCAATTATAGGAATCTCTTTGCTGGCACTGAGGCAGAATTCTTTTGCTTTGCCATCTTTGGATCTGGGTCACAGTGTTGAGTGGTGGTCCTGGGGTGAGGAGGAGCACTGGCATGGCAGAGCTCGTGGTGGCTATGGAAAGGGAGTCCTCCTCACATTTATGAGGCCGGTGCCATGAAGTAGTTCTGACAATAGCTGTGCAAGATCCCAGAAATTTGGGACACAGCACTCTCTACTCTGAAAGCAGAGTTCTATCATGGCAAAGAGCTCAAAAGTCAAGTAATTGTCTGAGAAAATGAGCAAACAGAGAAAAAGAAATCAGACTATAGAATCATTTGTGGGTGACAAAGAGAATCCAAACATAGAATGAGAAGAGGACAACAAAATCAAAGGGGAGATGACAGAAGGGATGGCAGAAGGGGATAGTCAAAAGCAAACACTTTTGAAAAGGGACAGTCAAAGGTGGAAATAGAATACATTGGGGATGAGATAAGATAAAGGGAAATATAGTTAGTCTTTCACAATATGATTACTATGGAAATGTTTTGTACAACTACACATGTGTAACCTACATTGAATTGCTTGTCTTTTCAGTGGGGGTGGGTGAGGATGGAAGAAGGGAGATTATCTGGAACTCAAAGTTTAAAAAACAAATGTTAAAAATTGTTTTTCATGTGATTGGGAAATAAAATATATACAAGCAATGAGGTATAGAAATCCATCTTGCCCTGCAAGAAAGTAAGAGGGAAGGGGAGAATAAGGGAGAATAGAAGAGAGGCAGACTTCAGTATGCTTGACGTCTTGGGGTGGGGTAGGGGAGAGATGGGGAGAAAATTTGGAACTCAGAATCTTGTGGAAATAAATGTTGAAAACTAAAAATAAATTAATTAATTAAAAAAAAGAAAATTGGGAAAAAATTTTTACAACCAGTGTCTCTGATAAAGGCCTCATTTCTAAAGAATATAGAGAATTCAGTCAAATTTATAAGAATACAAGTCATTCCCCAATTGATAAATGGTCAACGGATATGAACAGGCAGTTTTCAGAGGAAGAAATGAAAGCTGTCTATGGTCATATGAAAAAATGCTCTAAATCACTATTGATTAGAGAAATGCAAATGAAAACAGCTCTTAGGTACCGCATCACACCTATTAGGTTGGCTAACATGACAAAACAGGAAAATGATAAATGCTGGAGAAGATGTGGGAAAATTAGAACACTAATTCATTGTTGGTGGAGTTGTGAATGGATCCGACCATTCTGGAGAGCAATTTGGAACTATGCCCAAAGGGCTATAATGACATGCATTCCCTTTGACCAAGCAATACCGCTTCTAGGACTGTATCCTAAAGAGATCATAAAAATGGGGAAAGGACCTGCATGTGCAAAAATATTTATAGCAGCTCTTTTTGTGGTGGCAAATAACCAGAAATTGAGGGGATGTCTATCAACTGGGGAATGGCTGAACAAGTTGTGGTATATGAATGTAATGGAATACTATTGTGCTATAAGAAATGATGAGCAGGTGAACTTCAGAAAAACCTGGAAAGACTTATATGAACTAATATTGAATGAAGTGAGCAGAACCAGGAGAACATTGTACACAGTAACAGCCACAGTGTGTGATGATTGATTTTGATAGACTTAGCCCTTCTCACCAATACAAGGACCTATAACAGTTCCAAAGGACTCATGATGAAAAATTCCATCCACATTCAGAGAAAGGAATATGGAGTCTGAATGCACATCGGAGCATATTATTTGCTCTCTTTTTTCATTTCATTTTTTTCTTTCTCATGGTTTCTTTCATTCATTCTAATTCTTCCATACAACACAACTAATGTGAAAATATGTTTAATAAAAATGTATATGTGAAACCTATGTCAGATTGCGTGCTGTCTTGGGGAAGGGGAGGGAGGTGGGGAACATTTAACATTTATGGAAGTGAATATTGAAAACTAAAAATAAATAAATCAATTAAAAAACCCAAATGAAGTCAAATTTAAATAAGTGGAGAAATATTAATTGTTCATGGGTAGTCAGGACCAATATAGTAAAAATGATAATTTTACCCAAACTAATTTATATATTCAACTTTATCCCAATTAAATTACCCCCAAAATTATTTTCCCGAATTAGAAAAAGTAATAACAAAATTCATTTGGAAGAACAAAAAGTTAATAATATCAAAGGAAATAATGAAAAGAAAGTATAAAGGAAAGTGGTTTAACATTGTCAGATCTTAAAATGATCCAAGTAGTGATTATCCAAACTATCTAGTACTTGCTAAGAAATAGAAATGTAGATTAGTGGAATACAGTAGACACAAGATTTACAGCAGTAAAAACAACTTAGTGACTTTGTAAAGACTTAACATGTTGGGATAATAATTCATTATTTGATAAATATTGTTGGGAAAACTGGAAAGCAGCATGGCAGAAATTGGACACAGACCAATATCTCAACAATTTTCCAAGATAAGGACAAAATGGATACATGTACTAGATATAAAGAGATTTTACAAAAAAATGAGAACATGGAACATATTAATTATCAGACTTATGGATAGGTGAACAATTTATGAATAAACAAGAGACTGAGGGTAAAATTAAGTATAAAATGGATAATTTCAATTACTTTAAATTTTAAAAGTTGTATACAAATAAAATAAATATTGTCAAGTAAAGCAGAAAATTGGGGAGAAATTTTATAGACATTTTATCAGATGAAGCTTTCATACCTAAAATATAAAAAGGACTTTGTCAAATCTATAAGAATATGAGTCATTCCACAATTGATAAATAGTCAAAGGATAGGAATAGGCAATTGTCCAGTGAAGAAATAAAAACAATTTTATAGTCAGGTAAAAATGCCCTAAATCATTATTGATGAGAAATACAGATTATAGCAGCCTTGAGATATCATTTTGCTTTTACCAGATTGGCTAAAATTATTGAATGGGAAAATGATAAGTGTTGGAGAAAATGTAGAAAAATTGGGACACTAATTCATTGTTGGTGGAATTGTAAAATTGATCTAACCATTTTGGAGAGCAATCTGAAATTATGCCCAAAGAGTTATTAACTGCTCTATGCCCTTTGACCCAGCAGTACCACTACATGGTCTGTTTCCAAAGATGATTAGGGAAAAAGGAAAAGAACCTATGTATTCTAAAATATTTATAGCAGCTCTCTTTGTGGTGACAAGGAACTGGAAATTTCAGGGATGCCTATCAATTTGGGAATGGCTGAACAAGTTGTGGTACATGATTGTTATGGAATACTTCTGTGCTATAACAAATGATTAGCTCAGTGATTTTTAGAAAAACATGGAAAGACACATGAAATAATGAAAAGGGAAATGAGCAGAACCAAGAGAACATCATAAGCAGTAATAGCATATTGTTTTAAGAATGACTTTGAGCAATTAAATGATCTTGTCTATTGTAAATACCCAAATAAATTATAAAGGGCTAATGAGGGAAGACACTGCCTGCTTCCAGAGAAGGAACTGATAAATAGAAGTAGGTATAGAATAATTGTGTGTTTGTGAGTGTGTCTCACACACACACACCTATTAGTATCTAATGGTAGCCATCTCTAGAGTGGGGAGTGGTGGGAGAGAAGAAAAAAATAGAAATTTTAATAATAATTTTGTTGTATATTTGAGAGGAATAGCAAGTTGTGCATAGGAAATTTGCAGTTTCATGTGCAATCATCTTTTTTATGTTATGGAAATGCTTATTTGATTCCATAAATTAAAAACAAAATTAAAAAAACCCTCTGTGGTACCACTTTACATTTTCCAGATTGGCTAATATGAAAGAAAAAGAAAATGACAAATGTTGGAGGGGATATGGGAAAATTGGGACACTGATGCACTATTGGTGGAGTTGTGACCTGATCCAGTCATTCTGGAGAGCAATATGGAACTATGCCCAAAGGGTAATCAAACTGTGCATACTGTCTGACCCAGTAATACTGCTACTAGGTCTGTATCCCAGAGATTTTTTTTAAAGGGAGAAAGGACCTGTTTGTAAAAATACATTTATAGCAACTCTTTTTGTGGTGGCAAAGAATTAGAAATTGAGGGGATGTCCATCAATTGGGGAGCGGCTAAACAGGTTGTGATAAATGATTGTAATGGAATATTCTTGTGCTATAAGAAATGATGAACAGCATGATTCCAGAAAAACCTGCAAAACCTTACATGAACTGAGGCAAAGTGAAGTGAGCAGAACTAGGAGAACATTGTAAATAGTAACAGCAATACTGCATGATGAAAAACTGTGAATGACTTGGCTATTCTCAGCAATACAGTCATCCAAGACAATTCCAAAGGACTCATTATCATCTCTAGAGAAAGAACTGATAGAATCTGAATGTAGATCAAAGCATACTATTTTTTACATTCTTTTTTCTTGGTCTGTGTTTTCTTTCACATCATAACTAATATGGAAATATATTTTGCATGATTGCACATGTATAACCTGTATAACATTGCTTGCCATCTTAGGGAGGGAAAGAATTTGAAACTCAAAATTTAAAAAATGAATGTTAAAAATTGTTTTTTTACATGTAATTGGGAAGAAATAAAATACTCAAATAGGACCAATCAATCAATCACCAAGCATTTGTTAAGTGCCTGCAATGTACCAGATGAATAGATGCTAGAAGCTGGGGATACGACGACAAAAATAAAACTGTTCCTGCATTAGAAGAATTTTCATTCTTTTTGAGGAACAACATGAACACATAAAAGTAGGTGTCAAATATGCACACAAAGTAAATTCAGGGTAAATTCTGAGGTAGGAGGAGTTACAGGTGGAGAAATCAGGAAAGGTCTCATGTGGGGGGGGGTAGCATGTGAACTGAGTTTTCATTTCCCTGGTCTTGTTGCAAAATACTTCTCTTGTGTCACCCATCCCTTATCTCATTATTCTTTCCATATCAAAATAAAATAATTCTTTTTTTTTTTTTTTTTTTTTTTTTGCTTTTTGGAGGGCAGTTGGGGTTAAGTGACTTGCCCAAGGTCACATGGCTAGTTTTTTTGTGTGTGTTAAGTGTCTGAGGCCGGATTTGAACTCAGGTACTCCTGACCCCAGGGCCGGTGCTCTATTCACTGCACCACCTAGCCACCCCAAAATAAAATAATTCTATAGAAATTCAGATTTAAGAAAGTTCATTATGTTACATATTAAATTATTGTATATTGTATAATATATAATATATATTATTTCAAGTAACTTTGTTGTATTCCAGCAACAATTCAGTGGATTTAATTCCCCTGGTTTATCTATTCTTCTAAATAACTTTATTGCTCTTATTTTATACTTTTTCTTCTTGGAGACCTGATCCATGGAGATTACTCTTTTTGTATATGCATTAGGTTATTAGACTTTTCTCTTTGGCGGTCCCAATTGTCACTTTAACCTAAATACGTCAAATGCCAAATTAATGAATTATCTTCATACCTCCCCTACCCCAAATTTGTCCCTTCTCTCAACTTACCTATTTTTATCAGTATCACTGTCCCTGATATTTATAACCTCAGAAGTATCTTTGATGAATTCTTCTTTATGTTCCATATATCATATTATCAAATCAAAATTTCTTCCTTTGAAAGCAATAAATGCTTTTATCTATAATGTCACACATTAATTTCTTTTTTTTCTATTTCTACTATCACCCTAGTCTAGGCCATCATCGCCTTATGCATGGTTTGTCTTTTAAAAGGACTTCTACCATCCTTCTTGTCTCTCTCTTATCCAATTTATCTTTGCTAAAATAACAATTATATCGTGTTACTCTTCTTTAAAAACAAACCTTCCATGGCCCTCCATTACATTCTGTATAATGTTCAAATATGCCTGGTTGCCAAGACCCTTCATAATCTGGTTTGAACTGTATTCTGTTTGAATATCTACTAAGAAATATTCCTCATTCCTTCCTTCCCCGGCTCTCTCATTCATTCATATAAAATATTAGGTAATTGGTACTCATTCAACAAGTATAGGAAGTCTATACTACTGCAGTCAAAACTCAACTTCGATATCTGCAAAGCGGACTTTTTTCCAGAGGAAGTGACAGAATTTCTGGAGTTTTAACTATTTTAGAGAAGGGAAGACAGAAAATCTAATATGAAACTGGAAGGAAAGTAACAGATGAGCAATGAAAAAGATCTGTCAACAATAGAAGAGATGTCAAAGGCAGTGCATGATTAATTGGCATTTGAATTACATTATGTAGAGAATTATTGCTAAAGTGGTTCAGAGGAAGGGAGGCATCCCTTTAAGCTGACGTTGGGGTGGGTTGGGGAGGTGGGGGGGGGCTTTACAGGAGAGCTGGACTTGAGCTCTGTCTAGGATTTATTTATTGGGGAAAATTATAGTCGCTTGGGTCCTCACATGGCTTTGTTTTCAGAAGTCTGCTTTGATCTTTTCTAATGCTGAATACATTTATTAGTTGGCTAAAAGCCATTTGAAGCTTGCCAAATTCTCCCTTTTTATATAGATGGATAGGTTCCTAATCTAAGCTCATTGATAGGCTGCTATCTTTATCTGGCTTAATATAAAACTCCCTTTGATCATGTTTCACCAATTTGCCTTCTAGAAAGGACTCTTCTTAATTTCTACTTCTACATGTGTAATCCTACTAATTTTCAGTTCATTTCTAGGAGTTTATCCCCAATCCTTTTCATACATTTTTTTCCTATGCCTGGCATGTGATGCTTTCTGTTTAGATATTGGAGTTTACAGGGTTTTCTGAACTTGGTTGAGCGAAGCTAGTTGATAACTTGAAATATTAATCAAATGTTCACAAGTGTTTTGATTAGTAAAATGCACAGGTGTTTCTGTTTCTCTCTTTTTCTCTAGAGCTCATACAGTCTGTGGTTCTGTGAAAAGTCCTGGTGTAAGCAGGTTTGGATTCAAGGACTGGCTCTACCACTTAATATTTCTGGGACCTTGGGCCAGTCACATTGCCTTATCTCTCTAGCCTTTGGTTTGCTCATTTGTAAAATGAAGGGACTGGACTAGATTTCTAAAATTCCTTCTAAACTGTAAATATGCGTGTGGTTGGGGCAAGGAATGGGACTGTGTAGCAGTTGCAGTTTGGGTAAGAAAGGGGCGTGAAGCCCTCAAAATTATTCCAAGTTACATTTTTTTTAGATTTAATTTGTGTAATTGTGGCCACTACTAAGAAACATCTTATTTATTCCATGTTGGTGAATTACCAGTCCTTTAAATCATGTTAGGTTTATTTAGTGTGTAATCTCTTGGGCATCTGTTCCACAATGGGGAGGAATGGGACTAGAGACTTGGGGAAAAGGAGTCCCTTCCTGACTCCTGTTCATAGAAAATTAGAATGAGGAAGAAAGGAGGGATTTCCATATGCAAAAGAGGAGGGAATATCTATCCTAATCAGATATTTAAGTATCTAAAGAGCCCTTCTGTTAGTGGCTTTTGTTCGTTTTGACAGTTGTCTTTAGCAATGATTGTGTGTGGGGGGAGGGGAGGGAACGTGTCTATGGGGTTAGCTTAGGATATTTTTGTAGCAATAAAGGAAAATTGTATATGTGTCTGTATTGTTCCTGCTTACATGCTGATAATTAACACAATAGCATGTAACTAAGGAAGGAGATGTGATATGAATAAAATTGCTGAGCACTGGTTATCCAGTTGAAGTTGAATAGCATAAATTTGTTGGATTCTATACCTTCTGGAAACTCATATGTATAGTGTTTTTCGGGTTTACAAAATGTTTCTTTCATAACAATCCTGTGAGTAGATAGAATAAGTACCATTCCTTTTCTAAGACTCAAGAGGAGTTGTGATTTGCCCTTGGCTTGTAGCTAGCGGATGGTAGATTCTGGAATAAAGAATATTAGGGGTGATTCAGGATTTCATGATTTTTGTATAGTGATCACTGTACAAGTGGGAGGAAGTAATGTAAATTAATTCAACAAACATTTATTAAGTAATACTATCAATCAACTAAGCATTTATTAATACTATGTGCTACTTGCTGTGCTGCTAGGTGCTGGGTATACAAAGAAAAAAAATAGTTGGTGTCCCTGAAGAACTGATATTATATCTTGTATACATACCATTATTTCACCCCATCTGGGCTAACTCCCAATTTGCACTTGCAGATTCAGTTGGGAGGCATGATTACCCCAAGTTCATGGTACTTCATGGATCTGTAATCCTAAAACTATACATATACACCTACACATACACCTATACACACACACACACACACACATCTCACTAACTCCTACCAGTATGTTTTCTTTCAGTATCCAGCCAGTTGACACAATTAATTCAAAGCAAAGGTATTTACTGAAATGAATAGAAACTGCGAAACATTATCCCCCCTATGTCTGGGGTGCATACATCAGTAGGAAGAGTGGACTCATGGATCTTGTACAATAGTAGAGATATATGATGAAGTCAAGTCATGCTTCTTGTATTGCAGAGCCCCACTACCCTTTCCTTCTCTTGGGAAGGTTGTTTAGCTGGGCTCCATGGGCCTGTTCCTTTTCAATTCAATATTTGATTAATAGCGATGGTTTTTTTTTTTCATGATTCCCCAAACTCACTGTCCTCTCTCTACTGGGCTTTCTCCTGACTGGGTACCAAGGTATCCTACTAGGTGAGTAACCTATCCTAATGAAGTGAGTGAGATGTCATGGTAGAAGAACAGTCTGGAGATGGGGAAGGACAGGATGAAATTCATGTATTTGGACTATATAGAAAGGGAAAAGTATAAGTCAAATTTGGAAAGATAGGCTAATAATCTGATGTAACTTGGAAAAGAGTATTTTCCTCAGCATTTCTTAGAATCTTCCTTAGATGCTTTATGATGATAAGAAAATGACATTAGGTTTTCAAAGGCTATGCTATTCAAGCATACTCTCTAGCAGGTTAGCATGGCAGTAAGGAGAAAGTGATGAACCTGGAGTCAGGAATACCAAGATATACTTATTTGCCATATTATCTTGAGCCAATCATTTATCCTTTCTGAGCTTCAGTTTCCTCATCTGTAAAATGAAAGGACTGGACATGATGACCTTTAAAGTCACCTCTAGCTCTTAGTCTATGACTCTATGGCCCTACCAAGTTAGAAGAGCTTCAATCATGGCCCTGATTGTGGATTATGTATCAATTGTTTAATAGATAAAGATGCTCACCTGGTCTGGCTGCTATGTAGTGAATTTTTCAGGAAAACAACTTTGGAACACTCAGCCATAGAGTGGTTCCATGGGTATTTAGTAAAGGGCAGTGCCCCCATCATTTGCTGATCAAATTACCAGTGCTCAAAGTAGAATAATCTAACTTTAAGTGTTTAGAATATTATAGGTTAAAAAAGTCACATCAATTTCAATATCAAGTTAAAAATTAAAACAAGCCTAGAATGTATTTGAGTGAAAAGAACTTATTTGATAGTTAGGAAAGGGGGAGGGAGTCCAAGCCATTTTGACCTATGTGTGAGATTGGAAAAGTCAGAAAAAGTACATTTATTGCCTGGGCTGGAGTCTGCCAACTGATAATGTATTGATACTCTCAGTTTTGTAATATATGTTTTCCATACATAAAGCCAGATCCTAAAAGCTGTAATAGTGGAGGAAAAAAGGAAGGAAAGGAGATGACAGTGGTTAAAACCTCTTGCTTTTGCCCTTCTTGGCTTTCATGGGGAATTCGTATCATGTATTTCTGCTTCACTGGAGAGAGGCTATACTGGGAGTTTCCATTTCCACTTCCTACAGATACAATGAGAATGTGGTTATATCTGAATGCCAGTATGAATATACCACAGAGTGTGAAAAGGGAAGCAGTTTATAACAAAATTGGAAGCCAAGATCTGAAGCAAGTAAAGAAGTTTTCTCTTTGATTATTAAAGCAATAGAGAACCATTGAAGTTTATGTCATACTTGGATCTGTGCTTTAGGAAAATCAGCACTTAAGTGAATATTAATTCATCTTTTGGACTAATTCACTCACACCTGGGTTATTTTTGAGGTGATCGTGTAAATTAGAATGATGAAATATCATATGTAAAATGCTTTGCAAACTACATAGATGTCATGTGTCAGTTATTATTGGTTAATGTTGTTATTTTTATTTTGGTATTTTTTTTGGACTTCTGTCAATGTTAGTAGTCTGATTTCAGATAGCTTTTATAACATTTCCAGACCCCTTCATTAGTTATTCTTTCCAACAAATAAGCCAGCCCATGATTAGTGACATCACTCTTTCCCCAATATTATGGCCATATCCCTACACTTGACCTTTCAATGTTCCTGGCTGTTTTGACAATAACTTCTCATTCAGTGATGTTGGGAGGAGCCACTTTCTATGTCAGCCAGTGGCAGTTCCTTCCATAAGGGTCTGTTCCCTTCTATCCTTTGCTACCCCTGTTTTTTTCTCTTGGGTGAATCTGTTTGTGAAGACTTATGGAGTGACAGACCCAATGCTCCTGTTTTAACCTTGAGTTCCCTATCTTTATGTATTTTATGATATGTCACACATCTGTGACAAAGATGCTCACTCTGTCCCTTCTTCTTTTGCAGTTAAAAGAGCCAAATTCCAGGGTTCACCAGGTAAGACAAATTTTATATTACCATACTTTTATTTTACAGTAGAATTTGATTTTGAAAATTGAGCTGGTCAAGTGGTGGTATACTGTGTATCTGTTTACGGGGTTCTTATTGTTAAGTTATCTTAATGCTTAGAGTTTATTGACTTTTATTTTTAAAATTTTATTCGTTTTTTTTTTTTGACACTATCCATTTGCCTGTATGGTCCTGCCTTCTTTGTAACAAGGAAAAAGATTTAAATAAAACTGGCAAACAAAATGATTATGAGGTCCAACAGCACATGTAATATTCTGTACTTGCTAGTCCCTCATACCTCTTCAGTGAAAGAAGCGTCTTTTTGTTATCTATTTTTTGGGACTAAGATTTGTTGTTGCTAATTAATCTGAGTTCAGATTAGTTTTTCTTATGTTTTAAATTTACTTTATTGTAGTCATTCTGCATATTTTCCCTCCTGGTTCTTTGTTTGCTCTCTATATTAGCTCATAGAAGTCTTCCCATATTCTTCTGCATTCTTCATTACTTATTCCTTATGGCACAATAATATTTTATTGCGTTTTACTTCCACAATTTGTTCAGTCAGTTGATGGACCTTCCTTCCTTTCTTCTGTCCATCTGTCCATCCTTTCTTCTTTTTCTCCACTAATAGTGTATTATAATAGTGTTTGCCAATAGTCTGTAATAGTAATCAGTTTATCAGATACTTAGCACTTAGTAACTTAGGGTTAAGTAGCACCTAGTAACTTAGGGCTAAGTATTGAAGATGTGAACCCTGTCCATTGTTGAGAAGGCATGAACTCCCCTGTTGATGTGGAAGAAGGCTATTGGCTGAGATAGGAAGCAAGTGCTGTATATAAAGAAGAATTCTAAAGACAGAGAAAGAGAATTGGAATTGGCTCCTCAGTTGGGGGGGGGGAAGAGAAAGAGAGAGAGGGGGAGAGTTAGTTTCTCT